>JAXQQM020092560.1:0-101147 GCA_034641835.2 Pinus albicaulis | reverse complement strand
TACCCAAAGATCCATTTTACCTCGATCAAATCGGCCCTTCAACAACCTTGTATCACCATCTGAAAGCTTTCTTGACCTTTTCGACCCCATAGCCTACTAATATGACAATATTTTTATCTATCTTAGTCTTTGATCAGTTCATCGCTCACAAACCGAAAAAACAAAACCAAAAACCTACTTCATAACTAGCCTAAAATCAGAAACACAAGAAGCAAACACACAGATATCCCTTACACAAATAGAGAGAGCCCTCTCTGAGTCTAGGAAGGCTAGATCCTTGGGCTCCAAATATTGGTTTGATGTTACCTTGTCACTTGGCTTGCCAATCAGCCAAATCACGAGACACTAACACCCATCCTGACCTTTCCTTTGCCGTTGGTCTTGTCGCTCAGTTTATGCCCCAAACTCATGAAAGTCACTGGAAAGAAACTAAAATAATACTTAGATATATTCGAGGTACAGTTTAGTTCGGGATCCATTACAGTGCAGGAGAATCTCCCTTGTTGATTGGTTTCATTGATTCTGATTGGGTTGGTGACCCTGATGATCGGAAGTCCACTGCAGGATATGTATTCACTTTTGGTTTAGGACTTATTACTTGGTCTTGTAAGAAACAAAGTGCCATCTCCCTTTCTTCAGCAGAAGCAGAGTATTGTGGTGCAGTTGAAGTCAACAAGGAAGCCATGTGGCTCCGTCAGATCCTATCTGAATTTGGTCTTCATAAGTAGCATCCAACTACACCTTGGTGTGATAATCATAGTGCCATTCAGCTATGTAAAGATCCAGTTCAGCATCAGTGTATGAAACACATTGAACTCCACATACACTTCATCAGAAAGCTCATTCATGATCGTGTTCTTGAAGTGCAGTATTGTCCGACCAATGATCAAGTAGCCGATATCTTTACGAAGGCTCTCACAGAAGCGAAGTTTACCAAACTTCGATCCATGCTTGGAGTTCAGGAAAGTTATCATTAAGGGGGGATGGGCTCTAATGCCTCCTTTCTTTTCCTATTGTGTCACTTTTGTAAATCCTTCAATCCTATCCAAATTGTTTCTTAAGGGGGGATGTTAGGATATTTCAACACATAGGAAATAGGCTCCTTTTTTGTCACCTTTGTAAATCCTTCAATCCTATCCCAAGTTGTTCTTAAGGGGGGATGTTAGGATATTCCGACACATAGGAAATAGTTAAGAATAACTTAGTCTAGTGTAGAGTTAGGTAAAGTGTGTTTCTTTACCATGTACATTTGTAACTTATAATTCGATGGTCATGATTTGTAGTGATCTGATGGTTATCTCTCAGCTCGGTATTAATGACACTTGATACATGGCTTAACACTCGATTGGTCCATGATCTCTATTTAAAGAGCATGGAGGGTCATTTTTCCCGTAACCACTTATGAGAGAAACATATGTAACTTTTATTTTATATTAATAAATTCCCTGAAGTGGCCACGTTGGCTTAGGGTGTGGACTGTTTCCCTCTTTGAGGGTTTTAACCACATGATTATACTAGTGTATTGATTTGTGATCTATTTGTGAGCGGTGACCTTTGGTTCTTTATCTACGGAACTTACCCTATAAATTCCTACATTCACATACTTGCATGTTTTCTAAATATAAATGTATAACAGGAATATTATTTCAGAATTTGTTTAAAAACACTATGTCTTGAACTGTTATGTCATTTTCATGTTTTCTACTGATATCTAGGTTACTTAATTCTTAATTTCTCCCTAGTTTCGATTGACCTCTGTCATTTCCCTCATTATCTGGATCTGAGAACCCTTAATTTCTCTCTCATCCCGATTGAAACCATTTCATCATCCAGCCTAAAGATTCTAATTAGCTCAGCTACCTTGCCTTATGAACACTTCTCTTTAGAACCTTGATTCTACTCTGTTGCTTGATACATTGACTCTATTAACCCAATTGAATACATACCTACATCTATCCATATGAAACAATGATTCCGTCACCAAACCAAACCAAAATCAAATCCTAATTAATCTCACATAACTAGCCTAAAATCAACTAAAATCAACAAAGTTAAATCATAAAGAGAGAGCCCACTCTGAGCATTAGGAAGGCTAGATCCTAAAGCTTAAAATTAGGTTTGTGGTTACCTCTAATATTCTTTAAACCAAAAATATTAACAACCCTGAGAATTATTGGAGTGATAACATACTGGCGACCATACTGGGGAGATCAGTCCTCAATTTTAAAATAAACCTTAAAGGAAATACGTTTAATTATCTTTTCACCTTAAGGTTGTTTTAGGGTTGCTAAGTAATTTTTTCATTAAACAAAAAAAAAACTAGAATTTTGGCTTCTAGAAGAACCTACTATACCAAGTCTCATCTTGATCCACAACCTACTATAATAGATCCTGACAAAATTTTAAAGAAACAAAAAAGTAGAAATTTTAGCTAATAAAATTCCATTGATCAAAGAAAATTCCCTCCCCAAACAATTATCAAGTTTACAAGACATTGAATTTGATTTAGCTTTTGAGAAATATATGTTTAAAACTAAATAAAAAAGTTCCATCTATGATAGTGTAATAGATCCTGATTTCATTTCATTTATTGAAACTAAGAAGGAAATCTTTTCACTTAATTCAGATCAACAAGCTCTAGAACCTTTTGATAAACTTGATGTTTTGGCTGCAACTTTGATTAAGGAAATTGATGAAGCATATTTCCAACATTCTGTTGAAATGACTGCTTTATCTGCTTATACCCCTAAGCCTTCTACCATTCATTAAAATTATGTAAATTTAAATTTATTTAGTACCACCTCATCTATTATTTCCACTACACCTCATTCCACAAAATACTTCACCCCTAAGCTTCCTCTTCAACCTAGAGTTTTATTTCCATCTCCAAACACTTCAAGTTCACCTTCTGGCACTGTTGGTACATCTTCCAGTACTTCAACGGCATTTCCAAGTAAATCTTCTAGTGTACCAACCTCCTCTGCAAGTACTTCAACCTCATCAAAAAGCACCACAAATTTACCTCCTAGCTAAGCTAGAATTTTATCCATGGCTGCCAGATATGCCCCATTGGTTCTACCAGCTCAATTACATGCCATACCCCAAGATTATCAAAACAAAATCTTTCAATTTGATGGAACTGGTCAATACACTACACAATAACATGTTAACAAAATTATTGAATACTTTGAATTGCATGAAATTGATGAAGATTATGTTAAAATGAGATTGTTTTCCCAAAATTTAGCTGGAGAAGTAAAGAAATGGTTTAAAGCTTTACCTGTCAATCATATAGCTGATTTAGAAGCCTTACATATATTGTTTATCACTATATGGGAGAAAGAGAAGAATCGTTTACAAATTTTTTCTGAATATGAAAACATAAAAAGAGAACCTAATGAACCAGTTCAGGACTATTGTACTAGATTCAACAGTATCTATAATGCTATTCCAACAAACACTAAACCCCCACTAGATCTAGATTTACTCGAATTTCCTGATGGTTTTGATATGGATATGTCATACCAACTGAGGAAAAGAAACCCAGATACATTAGAACAAATGCAAAGCAATGCAGTTAGTGTAGAAGCCAATTTGTTAGCTAAGAGAGCAAGAATGAGAAATGAAAGAAGGGTAACAATAAAGGAGGAAAAATCTACATCAGATAGTAAAATAGATAGTTTAGAAAAATATATGGAAAAAATGATGGATATATTAGAAATTATGGAAAGGAAACCACAGTGGGATAATCAATAACAAGGTCCTCAAATAATAAATCTCAACTTTAGAAAGAATATCGACACTCGTAAATCTAGAGAATTGGCACTGATCAACAAATAAGACTACCTTTCCAAGAGAAATATGCTGAAATTTATCACCAAAATGAAAAATATGAAGGCACTTAGATTAAATTAATGGGAATCAATGATGATAATACTATTTTTTTACAAAAGAATGAAAGGATTTATATGAAATATAACAGTTACAGTTAGAATCTAGAGAGTATTTTGATTATAAGCAAGGTTATGAATTTTCCATTAATGAAGTTCACAAGAAATATAACCTTAGGAGTAAGAAAAATGTAGAAGCCCCTACTAAGAAATATGCCCAAACTCAGACCAAGAAAATAGTAGAAGCTCCTGCAACCAAAGTACTAAAAATTCTCCCTAGGGAAACCCAACAAAACTCTAGTTCAAATCAGAAAAATTCAAGTCCTAATCAGAAAAATTCTAGTCCAAAAATTGCACCCAGTCCCTAAATTGTTGACATTATAGATACTGTTGTTCAAACATCAGCTAATCCTTAAAAACTTGTTTCTGCTAAAAAAATAGTCTCTACCAAAACAAAACCCTCTGCTAAAGCAACAACTGTTGATAAAAAATCAGTTGATCCTAAAAAATATATTGCTGATCAAAAATTAGCTGATCCCAGAATAGCTACTGCTAAAACAACTGCTGAAACTTAAAAATATGCCAAAGTTACCACTGCAGCTCAAATTTTCCCAGAAAAGAAGATTGAAAACAACAAAACATTGGAAACAAAAACAAAAAAACCAATTGTAGATAAAGAAGAGAAACACACTCAAACTACAGTTAGTAAGGAAGAAATAATTCAGTTATATTAAGAAAATGAAGGAGCATCTTGATTGCAGTAGCTATAAGAAGTTGAAGACCAACCCCTTACTAAAGATCCTTAGAGAGGTTAAGAAGGAAATCTAGAACTCTCATCTCGATGACAAGTTGAAGAAGAAATTGACCCCCTCTTGTGAGGTGATTCCAAAAATTTATGGGCTTCCCAAGATTCATAAAGATGGGGTTCCCCTTAGACCAATTGTCAATACCATTGGATCCCCCACGTATGAACTCGCAAAATATGTCGCGAAAATTCTCAAACATCTTGTGGGGAACACTGATTCCTTTATTAAAGACTCTAGTGACTTCATCAAAACTTATTGAAAAAGAGAGGGTAGAGGAGAATGACATCCTAGTAAGCTTTGATGTGGTCTCATTGTTTACCAAAATCCATTTAGATGAAGCAGTGAAGGTTATTAATGAAGTCACAGATCCTGAGACAACCAAGCTTTCTAAGATTTGTTTACGACCCACCTTCTTCAGCTTCCAAGGGGAATTCTATCAGCAGGTTTTCGGTGTCACAATGGGTTCGTCACTCTCATCGATTGTGGCCAACTTATTTATGGAAAACTTCAAAAAGAAAGCCCTTGCATATTTTCCTTTAAGTCCAGGTTGGTGGAAAATATTTGTAGATGACACTAACATAAAGTGGTCGCATGGTAGGGATAACCTTGAGAAATTCTTCAATCACATTAATTCAATTTCCTCAGAAATTAAGTTTACCATGGAGATGGAAGAAAATAGGAGCCTTCCTTTTTTGGATGTTGTTGTAGAGGTAAATCCCCTCTGCAGATAGAGGCGATCCCTACTAGCCCAGATCGGGTCTAGCAACAATCATAACACGCTATGGCACAAGTTCCTAATTGCAATAAACCAAATTGTGAAGAAGGCCTACCTCAATTCCAACACTGTCATTTTTAGAGAAGATCATGCTCCCGTTTCCTTGCTCCGACAGATCACAATCCTTTCTCTCACTGTGATCAAACACCTGCACACACAAGAAACATGACAGACCCCAGCATAAAACCTGATATATGCAATTATGTATCAGTCAGAGAAGACACAACTCATGATCATAATGAACAATACGAGTGGACCCATAACCAATAGTCGCTTATCATTAATTCAACAAAGGAAAATACAACCTGGCTCTGACGCTGAACCTTCCTTCGGCGGGTCGTTAGCGGAATACGTCTCGGTAAAGCTTTCCGGGAATGGGGACAAGCCTCTCTCTTCGATCGTCAATCTCCTTGCTATGGATTTGGCACTATGAGGACCGTCAAAGCTCTTGCAACATTCTTTAGGCTATGAAGGCTCTTGGAGATTAGATTGCAAAGGGAAATGGAAAGCTTATATAGATGGTGGAAGAGGAGTTGGGATCCCTACAATTATGGGATTGGCCCTATCCTCAAGGAAGCTTCCATGAGAGGTGGCAAACTACTTCCTCTACATGGAAATCTGGAGCCAAATGTTCCAACTCAATTTAGAGACCAGTTCGGGAGTTGGTTAAAGTCAATCTTCCGCCATTTATTTTAAAAAAAACACCCTTTATTAAGCCTGGAGTGAGTGCGACTCTGAGACAGAGCACCAATCGGCGCACCCTCTTTGAAGGATTTCCCCCATTAGCACGGGTATAACACAGGCTAGTCGCGCCAAGGATGAAAAGGATATTTTTAGGGTTTTTCACAAGGAGATGTCTTCAGGAGAATGAAAGTCCATGTCTAGGGGAATGCCATGAAAGTGTTTTCAGGTTATGTCACTGCTCACAGGTCACAGAATGAGCCCTCCAATCTGCGGGACAGGGAATTGTAGGGATGGTGAAAAATTGTTGTGTAACAGATGCCCCCTAAAGCATGAGGCCCAAAAGAGAGAGAGGGGTGAAATTCTTTACGAGAATGTTTCCAACTGAAAACATCGCTGTCGGAAAACCTACGTAGAGAAGTACAACTGATATCTCAAATACATGATATATGTGTGGTATGGGCGCAACCATACATAATAGAGTATACAATAATCCATATCCAAGGTATGGACACAACCATCCAGTGAGGATCGATAAATAGACTCAGGTATGGTCACAGTCATCCAATGAATGAGTCATGTAACCAATCGTAATAATCCACAAAATCGCAACCTGGATTCTAAATAGACGAAATCCAGGGTCTTGCGCTCCATCTCGACCCAAACAAAGTACAAGTTCAAGCATGCGAATAAGTGAGATGAAGTCGAACATGCAAGAACATCTCCTGATTACCAGCCAATGATGAAAGCTGTTAACAGATGTGAGAGGTACCACCAATAATGACAATGGCCCTCAAGGTACTATAGGTATAATCTACGGCATGCGAATCAGTGAGCTGGCATCGAACACCCGTAGAATCACTTGATCGGAGGCCAATGATGAAAACCTCACATCGAACACAAATAACCTGCCATTGAGGCATGCAGGCTCCAAGGTACTAGAAGGGAGTCTCTAGATCATCTTCTTGGATAATGAGCTGAAGTCGACAAGAAGTGATCTTGATTGAAGGTGGGCCATAGTGTTTCCCACATCATCGATGTGAGACAGAGAAACATAATGTCTTCGTGAATCAGGATTAGATGAGAATCAGAGGAAGGTTGAAATTTGCAGAGGTCAACTTCTCTTGAACATATCAACGGCACGACAGTGGATTTGGCGGTATTTGACATCAAAATATAAAAGGTCATGATGACGAGGTAAAGAGCAGATGAGAGGTCAAAAGGGATCACCCAAACCCACGGAGGCAAGTGAAAAATGAGATTATATGTCCCCAACCCGACATGAATGCAGACAAGTGCCATGTTCAAGAGCGACATACTGCCGACACGAAAATGATGCTGGTTCCATTTTTCCCCGCCATTTCTGGTGAGTACATCTTTATTTTTACACAAGCTTGAAGAGGATACCATATGCTTGTTATATAAGTCTGTCCTTCGGACGAATCCATCCTAGTACATTTAATGAGCCCTAGGAAGGTGGAACTCGAATATCGTCATTACGACTGGATCTGATGTCATCAGAGTTTAACGAGTCTGACAAAGGAAGAACTCAGCGTCTTTTCATGTTTAGAGAGTTTGAAAAGACAACGGAAAAGTAAACTCCAATGGTCCCTTTTCGTAAATAGTTCCTCAGATCCGAAAAGGTAGAAAACTCTGTCTGAGAAAACCTCCTAGTTGCAATAGGCTAGGGTATTCCTTTTTCATAAATAATCTATCCCAGCCAGAAAAAGGGGTAAACGTATACTGGGTAGATGTCGTTTCGTGGCCACTTTAACGAGATCGAAATGACAAGGGACTTGGCAATATTTTCATGTTTAGAGAGTCAAAAAAGAGTTGAAAGAAGACTCCAAAGTGACTTTTTCGTGTTTTTACCGAGTTCGAAAAAGTATAAAATACAACTCGTATCACTGCCCAAGTCGCGTAAAAAAAATTTCGCTGCACATAAAAGCAAGTGTGAAATCCATTTTCGACAAAATATATTAAAATACTGAGAAAAATGACATTTAAAACCTAATTTTTTACTTAAAAAGTTATAAATAGGCTTCAAATGGTAAAAAGAATTTATTTTTACTTTTTACCTTACCTGGAGAGCAACAGTGGTCTATTTGTGTGCAAACTTGTGGTGGTGATTGCGACTGATCCGGGACGTCATTCAGCTCCTCGTTTGTTCCAGGTAAAAGGCGTTCCCTTAAGCTCCATTTTAAGCCATTTTTTATGAGTTTCCATTGCACAATCAATCTCTGGAGGAGACTTTTAAAAATTTTAGGGCTCCGCCATTGGTGCGGGTATTGGGCACGAACCCGCGCCAATGGAATTTTACTCATAAAGGGGTCATGCCAACTGTCACGATTGTTAGGAAAACAGTCGCGCCAATGGCACAACATAATTTTACGCTTTAGATTTCCAAATAGTGAGGCATCCATCTAGATTTTCAAGCATGACAGAGATCTAACAAAGGTTTTTGATCATGTTGATGCAGGTAACCAAGCACAATGGTTATTGAATGGAAGGAGAGGGAACATGGGGAGGAAGATGAAATGACTATGGAAAACAAAGCCTGTATGGATGCACTCAAGAAATGTGGACTCAATAAATTCTTTCTTACTCCATGTTTATGAGCTCAACCTGAGCTGCTACAATACTTGGTCAGCATATGGGACGAAAATGAGGAAGTATTTAAACTTCAGGACCAAGTGTTGGAACTTGAGGTTTCCGATGTGTACTTCATCACCAGGCTGTCACGCAGAGGCCCAGTACCCATTTTGACAGGCAGCAGACCTTCCAGAGAAAATATGGAACAAGTAATGGCGAGGGTGTGCCCAGGGGCACAAACCGGATCGGGAAGCGAGAAGGTGGACATCCACATTGTCCGTGATCTAGCACTCAGAGTAGTGCTACAAACCATTACGCGGGCTTCAGGATCGCAAGCACCGCATGAGGCGACCAAAGCCCAACTCATACTAGCCTCCGAGTGTATGAACCCCACATTGTTCGATTGGGCTACTGCAGTGACGAGCAATATAAAGAGGCAGCTAACAAGATGCAAGCAAGTCAAACTAAAGCAGTTTGGCTACAGTTCCATTTTGGTGTCATTCATCCTAGAACGACTACCCATTTTCTAGGGCCAAGGGGCCATAGTTGCTGAGCCGGTACCAAGAGAGCCGAGGATGGCTCGTTGGGCAACACTTATGCCCAGGTCAGGAGGAGGCCAACAGATTTCTTGGAGGCCCAAGTTCTTTGGGTGGTTACAGCGACAGATGATCGTGGTCGAGGATTGGCCCTATGCCGGGACTGATTTCACCGGAGATCTTGATCTTCTGCTCCCGGAGGGGGAGGATTGGGATGAGGAGTTGGGTATGATACTCTTTTTTGATTTTTATGTATTTATGATTTTTTTGGTAATACACGTCTGTTGTAATAATAGTTTTATATGTATGTAGATGTCGGCCCAGAGAGGCCCGTGGGCATACCAGCGACACACTATGGGGGTGCCTAGTTGCCTCCACCGACTACTGAGAAGCTTAGTGTGCGCGGTGACTTGTTACCATGAGCACCATGCATATTAGACATCTAGGCTTTTTCTGCATATTTTTTGAGAGACATGTCGTCTCTGGCTGTATTAAGACGAACATCTATATTTTTTTATTTTATGTGATGCACACTATGTAAACATTTCGACACACACACACACATATATATATACCTATTTCTGGATGGATCTCTTTACATGTGATGATGTTTTTGTTTATAAATTGTGCAAATGTCTATCTAGAGCCATATTAGCTACTGCATCTGTTAATGTATTCATATGTCTGGGTATGTGTTGATATGTAATATAATCAAAATTTCTCTCCAGTAAATGAATACGTAGATACAGACGTAAAATGGATGGGTTTCTAACTGAATAATGACCATTAAGTTGTAATACTACAAGCTGTGAGTTTAGATACACAATTAATTCACGAATGCCGAGGTCCACAGCCTCGGTTAATAATTCCAATATGGCACTATAATCCGCGATATTATTTGTAGCAGGACCCAGAAACACACCTTGCAGGTTAACCAATTCACCAGGAGGATCATAGATTACCCAGGCTGCCGAGGACAGATTCCTGGTACTGCGGGAGGCACCATCCGCGAAACCCACAAATGGAGTAATAGACATCTGCACAATCAGGAAGACCTGATCAGCAGAAATATGCTTACATCGCACACCACACCACACATGCACACAAATGAATATACACACCTATGTACACACACCACACCAAAAATAACTCAAGCGTAGTATTTTTTAAGGTACATCCCATTTCTAGGCTACGCCAATGGAACTCCTTCATAATCAATGAGCTCATAAGCCCCATTTTTCAATACTCGTTTCACAATGTAGGGCCCATGCCACATCGGTTGGAAATTTCCTGCTCCAAGTTTGTCATGTGCTTGGTCGCATAGGAGGACAAGGTCCCCTTTGACAAAGGAACGTGGAGATACAGATTGATCAAAGTGGGCTTTGACCCGCTTCTTCTGTGCTTCAATGAATAAAGTAGCCAAGCGGTGGGTTTCATCCAACCATTCCAAATACAAGAGATGCTCTTCTTCAGGAGAAGTGTCGAGAAAAATTTCCACGGCCAACCTTAAGGAAGGAATTTCGCACTCAACTGGAAGAGTCACTTCCAGACCATACACCAATTGAAAATTTGTGAATCTGGTCGCACTCTTTGCTGATGTCCAGTAGGCCCATAGAGCTGAGAACAATTCAAGATGCCAATTGGACTTATAAATACCAATTTTTTGTTGAAGCATAGTGACCAAAACTTTGTTCATAGCCTCAACTTGGACATTCACCTGGGGGTAATATGGCATTGAGCTATCGTGTCGTAAGCCCAATCTTGATGTCAGCTCGGCCATCATGTAATCTTGGAAATGAGTGCCATGATCGGTAGCAATGGCCTGAGGGACCCCAAAACGTGCAATAATGTGGTTGAAAATAAACTGGGCAGCTGTCTTACCGTCAGCAGCTAGTGTAGGCATCGCTTCGGCCCACTTAGTAAAGTAGTTGACAACGACGATTATATATGCATGCCCCCCTGGCCGAATGAGGGTTACACATCATGAAATATATGCCCCATTTCACAAAAGGACTGAAAGTAATGACAGGATGCAGAGGAAGAGGTGGCGTGTGCATCTTGCACTGAAAAACCTGACATGCATGACATTTGCGGACTGCAACAATACAGTCTTTGAATATCGACGGCCAGAAGTAACCTACACGCAGAATCTTCTAGGCAGTGGCATATCTGGACATATGACCGCCACAAGCGACACTGTGACAGTCATTCAAGACTCTTTTAGCCTCTTCCATGGTTAAGCACTGGCGGAGCACCGAATCTACTCCAACCCGGTATAACGTATCTCCTACAATGCAGTAGGGTTGAGACTGATGCCGAATCCGACATTGGGCATCTTTGGTCAACTTAGACCGGAACGATGATGTTTGAAGATACACTATGATGTCGCCATACCATGGGTTGCGAGTGATGATAAGGAAGAGTGTTTCGTCTGGGATATGTTCCTCGGAATGAGATGGGGTGTAGTCTGTCAGGAGGGAGCAAATGAGATCTACAAAAACCAATGATTTGGTTGACTTAGTAGTGGTAAAATCTAAGTCGAACTCCTGAAGGATAACGATCCATTTGGATTATTTTCCCCCTAGTAATTTTCGAGATAGAATGTACGTCATGGGGTTGCAATCTGAAACCACGGTTATTGTACACAACAGGATGTAGTGTCGAAACCGCTGCACGACGTGTACTGCGGCTAACACCAGTTTCTCGACATGAGCGTAATGCGTTTTTGCGTCGAGAAGATTCCATGATAGATAATAAATGATGTGTTCATTTCCATCATCATCATCCTGCACCAGAACCATAGCTATGGTGCTAAATGCGGCAGCCAAATATAGAGTGAAATCACGGTGATAGTTTGGAGGACAAAGCAACGGAGCATTAATAAGTAATGTCTTTAGCTTCTCTAAGGATCATTGAGCAATCTCATCCCAACGAAAGGGAACGTTCTGCTTTAAATGGTGCGTGAAACCTTTGGCAACTTACATGTAGTTCAGGATGAAGCGTCAAAGGAAATTAGCTTTTCCCTGCAGACTCTACAATTGATATAACGAGGAGGGTGATGGGAGATTGACAATGGCCTCGACTTTTAGAGGGTCGAGGAAAATCCCGTCTTTGGAGACTATGAATCCCAAAAGACGGCCAGAATCCACGCAAAAGACGAATTTATGAGGGTTGAGCCGGATATTATAGCGTCGACAACAAAGGAAAATCTGGCGGAGGTGTTCAGGATGGTCCTCTCGCCAAGCTGAGTGAGTCGACAGATTTTCCAGATAAGGCTGAATGATATGGCGTATGTCGTGGAATGCGTAAGACATAGCACGTTGGAAAGTAGCTCCAATGTTCTTCAAGCCGAACAGGAGCTTTTTATAAGCAAAGGTACCCCATGGACAGATGAATGCAGTCTTGTGTTGATCGGCAGGTAAAATATTTATCTGATTATACCCGAAAAAGTTGTCCATCAAGGAATAAATCTCACTCCCAGCACATTCGTCGATGATTTGATCTATGAAGGGGGTGGGATAATTTTCCTTAGGACAGGCTCGATTAATATCACGGTAATCAACACAGACTCTTATAGTGCCCTGTTTCTTATCTACAGGGACAATGTTTGAGACCCATTCTGTGAGGGGGATTGGGTAAATGAAGCCCGCGTTCAGAAGTTTTTCAACTTATGCTTTAATGGCAGCAGCTTTGCGAGGATGCACTGGGCGTAGGCATTGGCGCACAGGTTTTGCACCGGGGTAGGTAGTAATCTCGTGCACTATGATACTAGGATCAATCCCAGGCATTTCCTCATAGGACCAAGCGAACACGTCTCTGAATTCACGGAAAATATCATTATAAACTCATATCTCATCAGGAGAACAAGTTACTCCCACATGTATGTTCTCAACTATCCCTGGTTTGATGGAGATGTCGATCAGAGTGGTTTGAGTAATGTTGCTTAGGTTTCCTTCCAAAAGAACCTCATGAGTAAAAATGGGCATCTGGAAAGGCGGAGTAGGAACCTGAGATGCAAAACGCTCTAGACATTCTGACATTGCCCCCGGGCTGGGCATGAAGGAGGAAATATGATGTCCATCACTCCAAGGCAGCACCTCAAGAGACATTGCTTCAACAATGGCTTCGTCAGAAGGGAAAATATCTTTTAGACGATCAACCGAGTCGCCCTCACCGAGCCAGGGGGATTGGGAATAGATATCTAAAGCCATGCTTGAAGGAGCATGTTGAGGAGGAGGAGGATCGGATGCGGCGAAAATTTCATAGTAATTAACCTCTACTGGAGTTAGGGGCATTGATTCTCCAAAATCAGTCACCTTTTTAGGCGAAGGGATGATCCATGGGTCATCAGAGCTAGAGATCATATTAACTTGAACAGTGTGTGGTGGTGGGGCGGGAAAAATTCCCATGAGGATGGGGTCCTTGAAGAGACCAGGTCCTACACTGTCAAGGGGATTGGGGATCTTATCCATGTAAGGAACGTTGTTCTCAAAGGTGGAGGTGAAGAAAGACAACTGATCCATAGTAACAATTTTTCCCTCGTGAGGGAACTTAAGAAGTCGGAAGAGGGTGGATGGCACGCATAACATGGCGTGAGTCCAACTGTTGCCGAGAAGCAGATTGTAGTTAAGCTTAACATCAACCACTTCTACTTCTACATTGAATATCTTCCCCTGTAACGCAATTGGCAAACTCTCAAGAACACCCAGGGGTTTGGATTCCCGACCATCGAATGCCTCTAAGGCATTGGGAGACGATGAGAAAGCCGAAGAGCCAATGGCCTTCCAGCAAGCGAATGACATGACACAGGTGGAAGCACCTTCATCTACAATGGCCCTATGTATATTAAGATCGTTGATCCCAACTTGAATAACGAGAGAAATTTGATGCGGAAGTCGGGGGGGGAGTAAATTTTTCTAAGTCGAAGGTGAGAAGACTAGAATCAGTGGGATCAATTCCACCGATTGCAGACAAAAATGCTTTCCGTTGGGAGGGGAAACTTTGAAGAACTTCCATTGCAGACATGGCAGAAGGTGCTTGTGCCAAATCCTCAATAATACCGCAGTGCTGAGCGGCACGGGCATTTGGGTTGTAGGAAGATCTTCGCAGAACACCTTTAGAAGGTGGCCTCACAACAGGTTCAACTATAGGCTTCTCAATTTCCAAAGAACCAGAGACAGGTGGGGGAGGTGGGCCATCCACAACTTCCTTTCCAGCTGCCTGATGCGATCCGGCATAATCCTTCGAACGCGTAGCAATTGAGATAGGTGCAACACCATTCATCATAAAGACCTGGGACCCAAATGGTGCAGATGGTGATGGCTGTTAAACCATCTAGGTCTGCTAATATGGGAACGGTTCTTTAAGAACTGCCAGAGTCCCTTTAGAGCCTTTGAGAAGTTGACTAATTTCAGATCATCTGGGAAAATCCTTGGTATAATGATCTCCTTCACAAATAAGGCAGGGGTACTTCAGTTTACGTTGGGAACCATCATGAGTACGAGGTTTAGAAGACTCTAAATTTGGGGCATCGGGTTTGGATTTTCCTTTGCCCTTCTTTTTTCCTTTGGAGTATTTTTCTGTAGGATTAGCCTAAATGGCGTTAATCTCCGCAGTTTTTCCATAATCTGGAGGGGTGGGAAGAGCAGAATTATTGGAAGAATTGGACTTCTGCTTCCCATTTGAATATTTCCAAGAATTTTGAGACACGGAACCAATAACACCATCCACCGTTGGGGTAGGTAGAGCTTTAGAGGTTCCCGGGCATGGAGCATTAGTCAAAATATCATAAAGCATGCCAGACTGAGAGTATACCAGATCAAGATACTGGGCACGCGCAATGGCCTGTTCTTTAGTCACACATGCCCCCATAGCAATATCTTGTGCGATTTTGTTAACGAAGGATGTGGTGAACCAATAAGTTAGTAGAGAATCAGGTATATCAAACTTGATCAGCCTACGACGACGTCGCCACTCATGAATATGATCGAATATGTGTGTGGCTTTATCCTGCTTCAATGAAGTCAGGAGATGCGTCCCAGCTTCATAGCGAACAGATAACTAAAAGTGAGTCAGAAAAGCCATTGCTAAAGTATTGAAATCTTGAAAGATGCCATAGGGTAATTCAATATACCACTTAGCGGCAGCACCGGTAAGAGTGCACTGGTAGAGATGTAGATGAATTGAATCATCGACCCAAGAATTAGACAAACACCATAAATGGTAGGTCATTACATGAGCTTGGGGGTCTTCACCAGCTTTACCTTCAAACTTTGGGCAGTCGCCGGGTACCTTGGTCGGAACCGGAGGCCAATAAGGATTATGAAGAATCGGATCATTGGTTAATTTAGAAACATCCGGTAATTCCAAGGTAGCCAAGAACGGAAATTGCGGATTGAACGGCATGCCAGGCCCTCGATAAGGACTGGTACCTATACTCCATGTTTGTTGAGAATATCCTTGCCCCCATGGGTTCTTTCCAGCAGGATTCTGACCGTAGGGGGTATAGGGCGTATAACCAGTCTGATTCGGTTGCTGGTAACCAGTGTACGGGGCTTGATAACCAGAGTATGGACCCTGATTGTATGTCGGCCCCATTTGGGCAGCCTGTGGATTTGGCTGCTGAGTATAGGTGTAGCTGGGTTGTTGAGTGTAATAATGGGAACCTTGGGGCAGATTATAAGTCGGTCAAGATTGACCGTGAGGGTAGTAACCGCCTTGAGGTTGAGCAGGCTGCTGATAGGTGGGACCCTGTTGAGCCTGATAATTAGGGTGCACCGGTTGATTCGGTTGCGACATCGAGTAAATCGGCTATTGGGCAGGGTTGACAGAGTGTACAGGCTGGCCTGGTTGAACATGTTATCACTCAGGTTTTCCTTGAAGTTGTGGAAAAGGAAAGTATACCCGAGGTAACCACAAACCAACCTTCAGATGCAAAATCTAGCCAATCTGCATCCATAGAGGGCTCTCTCTTTATAATTTATCTTTGTTCTTAGAAGGTTTTAGGCTAGTTATAGATCCAAGAGTTTGTTTGAAAAATGGTGGAATCCACAAACTAAGGGCAAGGTTGAAAGTTTTCAGTCCATTGGGCTATGGAGTCAAAGGATGGCTTTACTGGATTTATATTTTACACACAAGATGGCTTTACAGAGCAAGATAGCTAGACAGAGAACAATCCTTAAAATTTAAAGAGGATGGGATGATCTTGAAGGGATGAAAGGCAGCTAAGAATCTTTCACCATGTTCAAAAGAAAGAAATGAGATGACTACAAACAAAGAGCAATGAAGAATTCTTTATTATAGTAATCAATAATGTTTAAATTAGCAAAGCAAGAGCATTTAAGAATTCATGCTTATAACTAATTTAGAGGAAAACATTAAGAACAATCACATCTGAAATCAGAGTACAATTAAGTAAATTCTGATTCAATCCTTTATGTAAATTATTCAGAAATGGACATAATGATATTATAAACTGGTATAAAACTTAAGAAAAAGGGTAGAAAGACTTATTGAACTGCAGTCCAACACATGAATCCTGCAAAAAGTCCTGAGCTTCAAATCGTCATCCAGTAAGCCACGAATAAATTTCTCCAAAATGTTTTTATTCCGAAAATCTTAATGTTACAACAAAGTAATAGAATCCACCCTCAATACTTTCTTTGAGGGTTTATTTATACAAAAAATACTTGAAAAAATCTCACACTAACCTAGCCAATAATCTAGGGTGACTAAGGCGTAATTTACAAATAAACAGGAGACAAATAGTCTCATGGATAGAATAATAGGTAACTGCTGATGTGCTGTTCCCTCATTTTGCTGATGTGCTGGAGGTAAGTGCTGAAATAGGGCTCGGTGCTGTCCCTTGGAGTAATTTCTTTGCTTGTTTGATACTCTTTGTCTTTACGGATACTCTTTCACCTGTTCAACTGATACTCTTTCATATGTGCTCGTTTTTATCTTTCACATAATAGTAAAAAGATAAAATTCTCATCCTGAAGATAATTTTCATAAAATTTCCAATAGGTCTTTCCACCATTGATCTTCTGGTATTATAGTCCTTTTAAGTTTCCTCAATGTCTCATCAGCCTCTGTGAGTTTGTAAAAAGTGGGCTCATTAGGAAACAAATACTTTATTTCATGCTCAAGATGAAATAAGTTCTTCAACCTGTCATAAATATTTTTCCCTGTTGGCAACGTTGTTTCTGCCAAACTGCTAGAACTAGCAGTTGTATTTTGAGCATGGATATCTATTTTCTTGAAATAAGTTTCCAATTCCATTATTTGGTCCTGTGAGAGCATTGGACTGGGTAACCCACTGTCTAACAAAACTTGAAATTTTTCTCTGAAAGCATTAATATCATCCAAAATATCTACACACTTCCTTTCTAAATTCTGCATAAAAGTTCTTTTGATGAAGACTCTTTTTATCATCAAAATAGTGCCGGTCCTGTCTTCAATTCCTAGTCTTGCAAGCTGTTGTTTTGTTTGGGTGTTCAAAAATTGAATAAGTTGATTGGCCTGCTCAGGTCTACCTCTTAGTTCATCTCTTGTTCTGTTTATTTCTTCCTGAGCTACTTTAATCAGGTCATTTTGTTCAAAAATTGCTTGAATAGAGGGCCAAATACTTTTTATTAACTCAATTATATTACCCCAAAGAATCTCATTTATTTCCTTCATAGGCTTTTCTAGTGAAAGATCTTTTTCCAAAGCCTTAACTAATCTGTCCAATCTTTTGATTTCCCTGGTATTATCAGCAACTGTCTTCTTAGATGTATCATACTTCTGCTCCAAATATTTTAATTGTAACTTTGTGGTTTGAAGCTCTGTGACTCTTAATTGTAAACTTTCCATTTGTTTTATTAACTCATCAGAACTTAAACCAGAAGTGTTTACCTGTTCTGGCTCTGTTTGTTGCTTTGTTGTTGTAGTACCTGTGGTTGTAGTAGCTTCTGTGGTTGATGCCTGTTTGATGGTTTCCTTTTCCTGCAAAGCTTGTTCCAATTCCTTCTCTGTTTCACTTAGTCGCTCAGTTAATTTTAAGAGCAACTCCATTACCTCTTCTTGTGAACTCTATTTCAAAACTTCTTGGGTCTGAGGGTGCCTTGAGGCTGGCAATTTTAGCTGCTTTCTCAGTGCAGCTATGTCATCATCTTTCTTCTTTATTAGTGCCTCAATGCTTTTAATATCTTTGGGGTTGTGACCCAAGCTGATAATTATGTCTTCCAGAGACTTTATTCTGTTATCTTTGGCCTGAGAGGAGGCCTTCTCAATTTGCAATTGGGCACTTGTGTTATTTAAAGAATCTTGCAGCGTTAGGGCTGCCATGGCCTTATTAGTGAGAGTGGAATACACCATTTCCCCAGTTTGTTTATGCAGCTCTATCTGGTCCAAAGGATGAATATCCTTTGCCAGGACCTCAAAATTTGTTCTAATATAATCAGCTGCTGACATGGGTTTTGGCACCTTTGACTTGAAGTGGCTCATCATCATTTTGCCTTGTGAAATGTCAAATGTTGACATTAACCTTTCCTGATTATGTGGAGCCATTTTCAAATATTGATCATATACCTTCATTCTTAATGGATCATTCTTTGCCTTTATATTGATGAAAGTTCTTTTTATATCCCCTGTATCTGTTTTTGGTGGCCTAAAGGAGGATACTTCAGTACTCAACTGCTTGTGCAAAGCTTTTCCTTTCTGCTCTGTATGGGTCACACTAACAGAACCAGTTAGTTGACTGTCTTCCCTTCCATCATCAAACACCTCATCTATAATTTCCACATCTGGGATTGGATCTGGTTTATGTTTTTTGGCTTGATGTATTCCTGAGGGCTCTTTAGGAGGAGTAGTGTCTGGAACCTGCCTTTTCTTTCCTATTTCCATGTTGGATGGAGTTTGTAATTCTGAAACTTCAGGATGCTTTACCGGAGTGGGAGAAACTTGTGTTTGATCAGGTGCTCTAGAAGTTTGAGGTTTCTCTGCCATGACTAAAGTTTCAATGACCTGAATTTCAGGTTCCTTTCCCTTGCCTTTTGGTTCTGCTGCCACTGGTGAACAACCTTCCTGTAATGTCTGCTGTAGATTTGCTGCTGAAGAAGTGCCAATGTCAGGTACCTGCACTTGACCACAAGATTCTAGGTCATACTTCTTCTCAAGATCTTTCATCATTCTGTTCATTTTGTCTGCTTCACTTTCTTCCTCAACTAGTGTTCCTTCAACCCATTCATCTTGATTTGCATATTGTTCTATTTCAGGAATCTTGTGGTGTATGTAAGGGGATGATTTATTCTTTATTCTCTTTTCACAGATAAAACCAAATGGATCATAAGGAACCCAACGGAAACTTCTTTGGAACTTGCAATGGTTTTGTAGTATAATTTCTGCCTCTCGCTCAACATCCCTAGAGTTGCATATGTAGGGACCTAATTGACTTTTAATCCTGAGTTGGGCTTTCTTTTTCACACTACAAAAATGAATCACATCTGAATTATTCATTTGCCTGAAATATTCCAAGGCAAAAAGTCTCATGGGCACATATCTTGGTAACTTGAATGGATGTAATTCACATCCATAGATTCTAATGACTGAATGGTTTTGATATAAATACCAATCTCCAACTTTATAAGTCCTTGAAAGTTGCAAGGTCTTCTTTATTTCATTACTGAGCCTTGGGGGAGGGATTCCTGTTAACAAAGTTGTTGCAGGATATACAAACTGATCAATGAACTCAGTGTAGGAATAGGGAGAATCAGAGGAAGAATGAATTATGGGAGACCAAAATATGACTGACCTGGGGTTTCCCTTGGCATCAAGCTTTTTAACAGGGAAAGGGAACTTTTCTGCTTGATAGAAGATAATGAGATGATAAATAACTGAGGAATATTTGAAAACTTTCTCATCATCTAGCCTCATGAACTGATCATGGATCTTATTGGCTATGAAGGAGGCAAAGTCATATTTGATTTCAGGAGGTTGTCCAGGAGTAAAAATAGACAGCAAAGCCAGGGTTATCTCATCAACATATTCACTGGTATTGAAACCCAAGACAAAAGATATCATATTTAGGATGAGCCTTCCCAACTTAGTGAAATAATAAAAACCATAGGGAGAAAGTCCCTTAGGTTGATGTTCAGGCAACATGAAATTCTGGCAAATGGACTTCAATTTCTCTGGGGTCAATTGATTAGACTTTTCAATCAATGCTTCTATAGACAAAGGTGCTAGTTCTTGACCTGGTTCAAAATGTAGCATTGCATTGATAGTCTGGGGAGTAATGTGGAAAAGAACACTCTGGTCAGGGGATATTACAGCTCTCTGAGTGGGATCATAGTTAGAATGGCAATAGTGGATGATTTCTGGGAAAGAAATGACTGAGGGGATGAGATATCTCGGGAGATTGGATTCCCACAACCCAATGAGATCTTGCCCCTTTGAGTATTCATCTCTGCAACGACAATAACTCAGAAGGGGGCTTTCGTCAAACACTAAGTCTTTAATCTGAAAGTCTTTATCTACTAAAGGAAAATATTCCAACTCTCTGTGGGGGGCATTCAGTGGAGTTACATTCAAAGCTGCCGGGGCTTCCATTTTGGTTCTTGTGGATTCAAGATGGAAGTTTCTGGTTTTTCTTCACAGGCCGGGCGTGATTTCAATTTTAATGGGGAAATTGGCACAATTGCAAGTTCAGGGGAGCAATTCACAGTCTTAAATCTCAGAGAATTATCTCAGTGATCAAATTTAATCACTAATCCAGTGGAAAACAAGGAAAACAGACTTTCTTTTGAAATTCGAAGTGCTATAGGATAAATACCTGTTCTTGGAGGAAAGCTGGTTTTTAACAGGCACCAGGCGGTAGCAGGAGGATACTTGAACACAGGCCTGGCGAAAATCTGGAGCGAAATCGATTTGAACAGTGGATTTCAGTGGAAATTTGAAATTCGTAGCGGAAAGCACAGTAGCGTTCAAACGATGAAAATGACATAAAAACATGCAATTTTGTTTTATTCCCAAAGTCAAAAGAGGGGTTTTTAGTTTTTCGAGGAGTGACGTCACGTTGGTACGGGCTGACGTGTGCAAGGGTTGGGCAGTAAGTGGTTTAGTCCCCGCACCGCTTATTGGCAAAGGTGGTATTGATCGCGGGGGGAGCGATTCCATTGGATTGTTGCCACGTGGACGGAGGACTAGTCAAATACCACCAATCCCCCGTGCACTAAAGCTCTGATATTGGATGGCTAGCGGAATTGACGTGGAGCGTCGATCTGTGGAGGGGCGATCTGATGGTTGAAAGTACTGGGAAATGGTGGGGCGTTATCATGCGGGCCCGACATATTTAACGTTTAATTAATCATCCCGGGTGGCACATGATTGGCGGAAGAAAGGTTATTAATTAGTTCAGATAACTAATTAATCCCGTATTTATAATGAAAAAGGGGTCGCGGCGGGGTTTTAGTTGTGTTTGAAACGTCGGGTGGAATGCCAGGTGGATGGGCCACGGTGGCATAGGGGCTTTTCCAAAGTTTTGGTTTAGAAAATAAAACTTCGGGTTTTGTTTATATTTTGGTATTAAACATATAAATCATATGTTTAAAGTTTTTCGTATATATGTTTTTTATTTTATTATATGATAAAAATAACCAATATAGTTAACTTATCATAAGGGCGGGACTATTGTATAACGATATATTTAACCAAAGGGCTTGTATAGTGGGTTTTTAATGAATATTTGGGAAGTAAATACTTTGGTTAAAACATAATAGAGGGTTTTTGGGATATTAATTTAAAAGGAATTATATAATTAGGATAGGGCATTTTCACTAGGGATTTAGTAAATAGAGTTAAATGTAAATATGAAAAAGGGACAAGGGAACTCAAAAAACTTTGCACATCTAAGAAAGTGACAATTTCTGAAGTAAATTGCAATATCTCATTTTCCACACTTAAACTTAGAATAGTAAGTTATTTTGAGGGATTTTTATGGAATTTTGCATAATTTTCCTAAGCAAAATGAGATTTTACTTAGGACAAGGTTAAAGGTGAATGATTATAATGATGAATTATCTCAAGTACTTAGGTCTTTTTGATCATTAGGCTGAGGGTCCGGTCCCTCCAAAAGTCAAGGAAATGCCTTGAGCCCTTTCGATCTCCAAGTACCCTAGTACTTTGGGGGAAATTAGTAAAACTTTAAGGGGAAAGTGATGAGGGAAGTTAATGATTTTGACTTTGCTTGCTGTGATTTTCCAGTGTATTTCCTGCTTCAGTATTTGAGATGAAAGTAAAGGATCAAAAACATGTAGCAGCATCATTCATCAGATAACACTTTGCAGCACCATCTACCTACCCTATCTACTTAATACTACCATTTTCTCTTCTTTATTAGGGTGCATTTAGACTTGCAAACCCTTATCAATCTTTTCTTTTTTACAAGGCAAATCTATCTAATTCTACCCTTATTACATCCAAGGGCTCAGATTAAGCTGTTGAGCACCCTTTATTCACTCTACCTATCTACTTATCTGCCAAGATTAAACTGTTTGGTCAGATATTTATTCTCTATTCTAGAACATGAAATTGAAAAATGAACTAGCCAAGCTTAAGCAGTTTGACTATTCATGAATTGTGGCATAAAATACAAGTTGCACACAATTTGTTTATTACATCAGAGTAAAAAGTAGTGGCATTTGGATTTGCACACTTTCTTTGCCTATTTTTTGTTTGGGGTTCATTTCTTTTGCTTTTTGGCCATTTTTATTTTTCTTACCCTTTGATTTTTCTTTTAGGGTATACCCTCTTTACATTTTTTAAAATTTTTGATTTTTTAGTTTTTTTTTAAGAATATGGAACACCTTTGCTCAAGAAAAAGGTTTGAACATATTCCATAGTTCAATCAAGACAATCATGAAAAATGAAACCTATTGGTATAGGAGACTAACACTGGCTCCACTTGGGGATGGCTTTTCCTTGTGAAAAGTAAAGAACAGCAGGTCAGATGCCTCAAAATGTCTTCAAACTGAACTATGTAATCTCCTTCTTCCGGTAGCTTTATTGTACATATGATAGTGAAACTTTTGAAGCTTAGGGCCTTCACTTCAGGCTTCAACTCCAAGAATTCACCATCCACTCAAAACTGCATTAGAAAAGGATATATTATGTACAAGTTAGAAAACAAAGCATCCTAGTAAATAGGATCAAAATAATGCTTCAGCATTCGACCATTGACTGGTCCTTCTTCAGCTTCTGAATTGTCCAAATCATTCAAAAAGTATGTGTTGTTTCCTTGCAAGGCATGTATGATGTAAGGCCCTTTCCACAAGAAATCAAATTTCCCATGTTTCCCTTTTTCTTCTCTTCTAGAATCCCATCTTAGGACTTTATCTCCTAATTGAAAATCCTCTGCTTTAGTCATTTTATCAAACATTTTCTTTAGCTTTTCCTGCAAGACTTGAGATCGTTGGTATACCTCTTCCCTTGTTTGCTGCAAGTGGATTGTTTGATTAATTCTTCTTTGAATGTCATTTGGTTCCACTAGAGCCTCCTGAAGTAATTTCATAACAGGAATTCCTAAAGATGATGGGAATCTTGCTTCAAGGCCATAAACTAATTGATATGGACTAGTCCCAATTGATTTCTTAGTTGTAAGTCTGTCTGCCCACAATGCATTGGTCAGTTTCTTGTGCCAATTCTTTTTGTTTTCTTCCAATAACTTTTTGATGATATTGATAAGGCTTTTATTGGAGGATTCTGCTAGTCCATTACCCTGAGGGTAATAAGCTGTTGAATGGCCTAAAGTGATATGATATTTACTACAGAAACTAATAATTTTCTTTGACTTAAATGCAGCAGCATTATCTGTTATAATCTTTTCTAGACAGCCAAATCTTGAAAGTATGTTGGTTTCTAAAAACCCTATAATCACAGAATCATTGGCCTGTCTGCATGGGATAGCTTCAATCCACTTAGTGAAGTAGTCTGTGGCAGTAAGAATCCATCTATGTTGCCCTGAAGAAGGTGGATGAATTTCTCCAATAAAATCTAATCCCCATTGTTGAAAAGGTCTTTCTGTGGAAATTGGTTTTAAAGGCAAAGGTAACAACTTTCTTTTACCCTCAAATATATGACACTTATGACAAGTTGTTACAAATTTTTTAACATCAGAAAATAAAGTTGGCCAGTAAAAACCAACCCTTAAGATTTTGTCTGCAGTTGATTTCCAGTAGAGATGTCCTCCACAATCCCCTGCATGAAATTCATTAAGAACTTTATCAGTTTCATCTTTTAATAGACAATTCAACAAGATTCCTTCATGATTTTTCCAAAATAGAGTGCCATCTAAAATACAATATTTCAAAGATGTCATTTTCAAGAATCTTCTTTTCGTTCTGGACAACCCTGGAGGAGCTTGCAGGTTTAATAAAACATGAATTATATCAGTGTACCAGGGTGAATCTAATAAAGCTTGACTGATCTGTGGAGTCGCCATCTCCTGATTGTCATCCAGTTCGTTAATGCCTAAGGCTTGGCAATTATTTTCAGTCATGAGTTGTGCCAAACCTTGACCTTTTATGAGTTTTGTTGGTTTAATCTCAATATCATATTCTAAAATGGTAGCTATCCACTTACCTCTTTTACCTTCAATGCCATCTTGAGTCAAAATATCTTTAACTACAGCATTAGGCACATAAGCTATCACATGAGAATATAATATGTAAACCCTGAAATCTTTAATTGCTTTTACCAATGCAAAAACCTGTTTTTCCATAATATTGTATTTCAGAGATGCATCCCTAAGTGCTTTACTAAAAAATGCTATTGGTTTTTCACACCCTTGGTCATCTTTTTGAAGTAAAACAGTTGCAACTGTATGTTCAGAAGCAAATGAAAAAATAATGAAATCTCTGTCAAATTTGGGACTGGTAAGAACTGGTGTCCTTGTTAAAGCCATTTTAATTTCCTCACATGATTGTTTGGCTTCTACAGTCCAGTTAATTCTTGAATCTTTCCTCAGCATGTTAGTGAGCAATCTAAGTAATTCAACTAAACTAGAAATAAATCTTCTCAAGAAATTAATTTTTCCTATGAATGCTTGCAACTCTTTTATGTTTCTAGGATGAGGTATCTGTAAAATTGCTTGTATTCTTTCTGGATAAATCCTAATGCCATCTTTAGAAATAATGTGCCCTAAGAGCTTTCCTTCTTCCAAACCAAATAATGACTTTTTGGGGTTTAAAGAAATCCCATATTTTCTGCACTTTATAAATACTTTCCTTAAATGATCTAAATGTTCTTGATCTGTTTTAGAAAAAATGGTCAAATCATCTAGATAAATAACCATAAAATCATGTATCTCTTTAGCAAAAGCAATATCCATTTCTCTTTGAAATGTAGCCCCTGCATTCTTGAGTCCAAATGGCATTTTGACATATTTAAACGTACCCCATGGTGTAGTGAATGTTGTTTTATCCTGATCATCAGGATGAACCAGAATTTGGTTGTACCCTGAAAATCCATCCAGTAGAGATATCCTAGAAGACCCTACCACCCTCTGAAGAATATGATCCTTTTTTGGTACAGGATAGTTATCTTTTAAAGACACTTTATTCAAATTACTTAGATCAACACACAGTCTAATTTCCCCTGTCTTTTTCCGTGTTGGTACCAGGTTAGAAACCCATTCTGAGAATCTGATAGGAGCTATAATCCCTGCTTCAAACATTCTTTTGATTTCCTTTTCAATTGAGGGTAACAAAACATGATTTATTCTTCTAAGCTTTTGTTTGAAAGGTTTCTGATCTGATTTCAAAGGTATAGTGTGTTGAATGATGGATGTGTCATAAGATTTCAGATCTTCATAACTCCAGGCAAAAACATCCTGGAATTCTCTCAATAGTTCAACATATTTGACCTTTTGATCTTTTGGAAGAGATTTGGACAACTTAACCATTTTGGGATTTTCTGGGGTTCCTAAGTTGCATTCTTCCATATCAGCCTTCACAGGTTCCATTTTAGGTCTAAATGGAATATCATTTGAGTCAAACAGATCTTCCAAAGGAGTTAATCCTTTGGGAAAATGATTATCTTTTAAATTAATGATTTCTGTCTCATCTTCTATGATCTCATCAGATTCCATGTGTTTCAAATTCTGCATGTATTTTTCTGTGAATGTAGTTGGGTGCAGCATATGAATTGCATTTTCTCTTGAAATCTCTATTTTTTGTTCTTTTTCTTGATCAAATTCATCAATAGTTATGTATTCATCTATATTACAGTTAGAAAACTCATTTTGAAGTGTCAAAAAACTATTGATTTGATTGTTATTCACAAAAACTTTCCAATTCAAAAGATTGTCTGGTATAGCAGGCCTATGTCTAATCTCAGCTAAAAACTGATGATTATGGTCAAAAGGTAACTTGCATGTGCTAGCAAACATTGCGAGGCTGTGAGCATGAAAATTTTGTTTCCTGGGAATCTTGGCAAGTTGAGCTTGTAGAAATGTGTTGAGAATTTCTACAACTGTCTCTCTGTATTGTTTCAGTTTCATGTCTTTTGTTGAACATTCTCCTTTAATCTGTTGAATGATTAGTTCGGAGTCTCCTATGATTGATACCCTAATATCTCCTAACTTCTTGACATGTTTAAGCCCTAATAAAAGAGCTTTGTACTCTGCCATGTTGTTAGTGCATTTGAAATTCAACCTATAAGCGTGACCCTCTGCATGATTATTTTCAACATTATGTAACCAAATCCCAGCTCCTGCTCCTAGTTTGTTTACTGAGCCATCAAACTCTAAATGCCATAGAATTTCATGTTCATAATCTTCATCAATTGTTTTAAAATGTTTCTTAACAGGAGCCAGTTTTTTAGTTTCTTCAGGTATTTCTTGATCATCTGGTGTTTCTTTGTTTTCAGAGATTTCTTCAATTTTAACAGTGGTTTTGTTTATGGTTTCCAATTCCGGAGCCTCTATTTCAGTAGGGAGATCCAACTCAGCATTGTATAAAATAAAAGAATCCATATTAGAATGTACAGAGTAAACAGGGAAGTTTTCAGGCTTCTCATGGCTACTGACCAAGTACTTCATCAAGGTTTCTCTATATAATCTTTTAGGCTGACCGAATACTGAAATAGTTGCATATGACATGTCTAGTTGAATAGACCCTCCAAGTTTAGCACCCCAAGATCTAGACAATAACATACCATATTTAGGTGGAATATCAGCCACTACTATGTCCATCAAAACAGACTTAGCAGGGTATTGTACCAAAGTAACACACAAATCTTTAATCAAACCTAAACATTTTACCTAACTAGAATCAAATGAAAACAAATCTTTGTACGGTCTGGTAATATCTAGATTTAATCTTTCCATTACTGCTTTTGGCATCAAATTGTGAGATGCTCCAGAATCAAGCATTGCATTATGGAGTATCTTGTCATGAACATTCAGGCTTACATAAAATGGAGGAGTTCCTCCACTTTCTGGTTTGCCATTGACCTTAGGGCCAAAAAGAAGTTTGGGTTGATCATCAAGAATATTTACTGAATCATCCAATCCAGTAATGTTAATGTTTAGGGACTTGGTAATTTGACTTATATAGACATCATGTTTAGCCAATTCTGACAAAGGAACAGCTATCTTGAGTTTGCCTATTTCAGCCTCTAGATTGAAAGGATTTTCTGTTTGAGTTTTAGTGTTTTGCACAGTTGGGTTTTCTCTATTTTTTGGGTCTTCAATGTTTTTCTCTTTTTCATGAATGAAATTTTTTTTTGAAGGGGTATCTGAACTGATTTCTACTGTTTCTTCTACATTTCCCACGTGAGGAAAAGTATTAGATTGTTGTTTATTGTTTGGCTGGTTGTCAGAGACATCTTCAATTATTGGATTTGAAGGATTGGGAGTTATCCTAGACAAAATTTGTACTTGGGGAATGTTTTGTACAGGGGGAATGTTAACTTTACCTTTGACATTTTTTTTTGTATTTTTCTGTTTACTATTCTCTGGCACATCAATCCGTCTACTTCTCAAATTATACTGTTTATGGACCTCATAAATTGCTGTGTCATAGCCTTCTTTAAAATCAAAAGTCTCACCTGAATGAGTTTGGAATGTTTCAAGGATATGATTCTCTTGATCATCCTGGGATAGGAAGACTTCTGGTTCATTTTTATCATCAGTTACATTGTTTATTTCTACATCTTCTATAGGTTCTTCAGAAGTTGAACCTTCAACAAAGTTTTCTTGGAAAGGTGGCCTAATGTTTTGGTCAGGGACATTCTTTCCAATATTTTGATTCAGATTCCTCCTAAAGTTTGGGTTTCTTGCAACATTCTGATTATCAGTAGAATATTTTCTTTCAATGGTCTCCACTCTGTCTCCTAATCTTTCCATACCTTTAATGATTGCATCCAACTTCTTTTCAAAAGCTGAAGGTTCTTCATTCAGAGGCATTCTTCTTTCTGCTCTTGCTCTGGCTCGTTTTTCTATCATATTTTCTTCTACACTCACCACTATGCTTTGCATTTCCTCTAATGTTTGGGGAGCTCTTTCCCTGAGGGAATAAGCAATGTCAGAATCAAAACCGTCTAGAAATTTAACCAATACGGAGTCAGGTGGAGGTCTTAGGTTTTGAGGAACTGCATTATATGCTTCATTGAATCTAATGATGTAATCTTGTACTGTTTCATTAGGTATTCTTCTTAATTTTTCGAATTCTGAGAGGATCTGAAGAGGATCCTTCTTCTTCTCCCATATGTTCAAAAATTCCCTATATAAAGCTGGTAAATCAGTAATAGTATTTGGAGCAAGGGCCCTAAACCATGTCCTAACTTCTCCAGTAAGACTCTGAACGAAAATTCTCATTCGAACATTATCAGTATCAATCTCATAGAACTCAAAGTAATCAGTCATCCTTTTGGTGTGTTGTTGTGCTATGTAAGTAACTGATCCATCAAAAGGTGTGATCTTACTCTGGTAATCTTGGGGCAAAGCAGGAGGGTTGGATGGTAGCTATAAAGGGGCGTATCGATTGGCCATTGGAAGATATAGTGGGGTAATAGGAGTTGATGGTCTGGCAGGAGGAGATGGAGGAGTAGAAGGGGTGACAGGTGTTTGAAAAGCTTGAGAAAAAGTAACTGAACTTGGAGATGCTTCAGTTATTACAGAGATGTTTGAACTTTCTTCAAAGGTTTGTTCAGTCTGAATAGAGTTATGTAATTCTCTGTCAAGATGATGTGAAACAAATCTGTATTTCAAATCTTCAAAGAAAAATGGATCTGGAACTAATTTGGATAATTCAGTTTCAGAAAAATTCACAAATAAAGATGTTTCAAATCGTGCATCAAAAGGAATTTCATCAATATATATAATTTTCACAGGACAAGATGCAGATCTAGAAAGTGGTCTAGAACTTCCTGAACTCTCTTGACTTCCTCTTTCAGAACTTTCTTGACTTCCTTGTCTTCTAAGAATCCTAGGAATTAGATTTGGATTTTCAAATATTGGTGGTGGATTAGGGTCAGGGTTTGACCTAGTATGTCGAATCCTTTCTGAAGCCAGTTTTCCTAGACTATGTGTTTTTGGATTTTTGATTTTAATTGAAAGAATAAATACAACTTCTACAAATTCTTCAAGAAATAATGATGTATGATTAAAATTTTCTCAAAGATCTGTTAAACTAGAGAATCTGATTGAAAATTTTGAAACTAAAGTTTAGTATATAAGCTAAATCAGAGATAGACTGAAGCAACTTTTATTTACTTTTGCAATTGCAGAGAAAAAGAAATTTCAAAGGCTACCTGGCTGATCTTCAGACTCTGTCTATAGTTCATAAATCAAACAATAGTATCAATAAATGATTCAGTTCCCCAGTATGGTCGCCACTATGTTATCACTCAGGTTTTCCTAGAAGTTGTGTAAGAGGAAAGTATACCCGAGGTAACCACAAACCAACCTTCAGATGCAGAATCTAGCCAATCTGCATCCAAAGAGGGCTCTCTCTTTATGATTTGTCTTTGTTCTTAGAAGGTTTTAGGCTAGTTATAGATCCAAGAGTTTGTTTGAAAAATGGTGGAATCCACAAACTAAGGGCAAGGTTGAAAGTTTTTAGTCCATTGGGCTATGGAGTCAAAGGATGGCTTTACTGGATTTCTATTCTATACACAAGATGGCTTTACAGGGCAAGATAGCTAGACAGAGAACAATCCTTAAAATTTAAAGAGGATGGGATGATTTTGAAGGGATGAAAGGCAGCTAAGAATCTTTCAACATGTTCAAAAGAAGGAAATGAGATGACTACAAACAAAGAGCAATGAAGAATTCTTTATTATAGTAATCAACAATGTTTAAATTAGCAAAGCAAGAGCATTTAAGAATTCATGCTTATAAATAATTTAGAGGAAAACATTAAGAACAATCACATCTGAAATCAGAGTACAATTAAGTAAATTCTGATTCAATCCTTTATGTAAATTATTCAGAAATGGATATAATGATATTATAAACTAATATAAAACTTCAGACAAAGGGTAGAAAGACTTATTTAACTGTAGTCCAACACATGAATCCTGCAACAAGTCCAGTGCTTTAAATCGTCATCCAGTAAGCCACGAATAAATTTATCCAAAATGCTTTTATTCCGAAAATCTCAATGTTACAGCAGAGTAATAGAATCCACCCTCAATACTCTCTTTGAGGGTTTATTTATACAAAAAATACTTGAAAAAATCTCACACTAACCTAGCCAATAATCTAGGGTGACTAAGGAGTAATTTACAAATAAACAGGAGACAAATGGTCTCGTGGATAGAATAATAGGTAACTGTTGATGTGCTGTTTCCTCATTTTGCTGATGTGCTGGAGGTAAGTGCTAAAATAAGGCTCGGTGCTGTCCCTTGGAGTAATTTCTTTGCTTGTTTGATACTCTTTGTCTTTACGGATACTCTTTAACCTGTTCAACTGATACTCTTTCATCTGTGCTCATTTTTATCTTTCACATAATAGTAAAAAGATAAAATTCTCATATTGAAGATAATTTTCATAGAATTTCCAATAGGTCATTCCACCATTGATCCTCTGGTATCATAGTCCTTTTAAGTTTCCTCAATGTCTCATCAGCCTCTGTGAGTTTGTAAAAAGTGGGCTCATTAGGAAACAAATACTTTATTTCATGCTCAAGATGAAATAAGTTCTTCAACCTGTCATAAATATTTTTCCCTATTGGCAACGTTGTTTCTACCAAACTGCTAGAACTAGCAGTTGTATTTTGAGCATGGATATCTATTTTCTTGACATAAGTTTCCAATTCCATTATTTGGTCCTGTGAGAGCATTGGACTGGGTAACCCACTGTCTAACAAAACTTGAAATTTTTCTCTGAAAGCATTAATATCAGCCAAAATATCTGAACACTTCCTTTCTAAATTCTGCATAAAAGTTCTTTTGATGAAAACTCTTTTTATCATCAAAATAGTGCCGGTCTTGTCTTCAATTCCTAGTCTTGCAAGCTGTTGTTTTGTTCGGGTGTTCAAAAATTGAATAAGTTGATTGGCCTGCTCAGGTCTACCTCTTAGTTCATCTCTTGTTATGTTTATTTCTTCCTGAGCTACTTTAATCAGGTCATTTTGTTCAAAAATTGCTTGAATAGAGGGCCAAATACTTTTTATTAACTTAATTATATTACCCCAAAGAATTTCATTTATTTCCTTCATAGGCTTTTCTAGTGAAAGATCTTTTTCCAAAGCCTTAACTAATCTGTCCAATCTTTTGATTTCCCTGGTATTATCAGCAACTGTCTTCTTAGATGTATCATACTTCTGCTCCAAATCTTTTAATTGCAACTTTGTGGTTTGAAGTTCTGTGACTCTTAATTGTAGACTTTCCATTTGTTTTATTAACTCATCAGAACTCAAACCAGAAGTGTTTACCTGTTCTGGCTCTGTTTGTTGCTTTGCTGTTGTAGTACCTGTGGTTGTAGCAGCTTCTGTGGTTGATGCCTGTTTGATGGTTTCCTTTTCCTGCAAAGCTTGTTCCAATTCCTTCTTTGTTTCACTTAGTCGCTCAGTTACTTTTAAGAGCAACTCCATTACCTCTTCTTGTGAACTCTCCTTCAAAACTTCTTGGGTATGAGGGTGCCTTGAGGCTGGCAATTTTAGCTGCTTTCTCAGTGTAGCTATGTCATCATATTTCTTCTTTATTAGTGCCTCAATGCTTTTAATATCTTTGGGGTTATGACCCAAGCTGATGATTATGTCTTCCAAAGACTTTATTCTGTTATCTTTGGCCTGAGAGGAGGCCTTCTCAATTTGTAATTGGGCACTTGTGTTATTTAAAGAATCTTGCAGCGTTAGGGCTGCCATGGCCTTATTAGTAAGAGTGGAATACACCATTTCCCCAGTTTGTTTGTGCAGCTCTATCTGGTCCAAAGGATGAATGTCCTTTGCCAGGACCTCAAAATTTGTTCTTATATAATCAGCTGCTGACATGGGTTTTGGCACCTTTGACTTGAAGTGGCTCATCATCATTTTTCCTTGTGAAATGTCAAATGCTGACATTAACCTTTCCTGATTATGTGGAGCCATTTTCAGATATTGATCATATACCTTCATTCTCAATGGATCATTCTTTGCCTTTATATTAATGAAAGTTCTTTTTATATCCCCTGTATCTGTTTTGGTGGCCTAAAAGAAGATACTTCAGTACTTAACTGCTTTTACAAAGCTTTTCCTTTCTGATCTGTGTGTGTCATACTAACAGAGCCAGTTAGTTGACTATCTTCTCTTCCATCATCAAACATCTCATCTATGATTTCCACATCTGGAACTGGATCTGGTTTCTGTTTTTTTGGCTTGATGTATCTCTGAGGACTCTTTGGGAGGAGTAGTATCAGGAACATGCATTTTCTTGCTCATTTCTACATTGGATGGAGTTTTTAATCCTGAAACTTCATGATGTTTTACCTGAGTGGGAGAAACTTGTGTTTGATTAGGTGCTCTGGAGGTTTGAGGTTTCTCTGCCATGACTAAAGTTTCAATGACCTGTATTTCAGGTTCCTTTCCTTTGCCTTTTGACTCTGTTGCAACTGATGAACTGCCTTCCTGTAATCTCTGCTGTAAATTTGCTGCTGAAGAAGTGCCAATGTGAGGTACCTGCACTTGACCACAAGATTCTAGGTCATACTTCTTCTCAAGATCTTTCATAATTTTGTTCATTTTGTCTTCTTCACTTTCTTCCTCAACTAGTGTTCCTTCAACCCATTCATCTTGATTTGCATATTGTTCTATTTCAGGAATCTTGTGGTGTATGTAAGGGGATGATTTATTCTTTATTCTTTTTTCACAAATAAAACCATATGGATCATAAGGAACCCAACGGAAAGTTCTTTGGAAACGTCTTTGTAATATATTTTCTGCTTCTCGCTCGGCCTCCCTAGAGTTCCAGATGAAAGGACCTAATTGACTTTTGATCCTTAGTTGGGCTTTCTTCTTCACACTACAAAAATGGATCACATCTGAATTATTCATTTGCCTGAAATATTCCAAGGCAAAGATTCTCATGGGCACATATCTTGGCAACTTGAATGGATGTAATTCACATCCATAGATTCTGATGACTGAATGATTTTGGTATAAATACCAATTTCCAACTTTATAAGTCCTGGAAAGCTGCAAGGTCTTCTTGATTTCATTACTGAGTCTTGGAGGAGGGATTCCTGTCAACAAGGTAGTTGTAGGATATACAAAAAGGTCAATGAACTCAGTATAGGAATATGGAGAATTATGGGAAGAATGAATTATGGGAGACCAAAATATAACTGACCTAGGGTTTCCCTTGGCATCAAGCTTTTTAACAGGGAAAGGGAAATTTTCTGATTGATAAAAGATAATGAGATGATAAATAACTGAGGAATATTTAAAAACTTTCTCATCATCAAGCCTCGTGAACTGATCATGGATCTTATTGGCTATGAAGGAGGCAAAGTCATATTTAACTTCAGGAGGTTGCCCAGGAGTAAAAATAGACAGCAAAACCAGGGTTATCTCATCAACATATTCACTGGTATTGAAACCCAAGACAAAAGATATCATATTTAGGATAAGCCTTCCCAACTTAGTGAAATAATAGAAACTATAGGGAGGAAGTCCCTTAGGTTGATGTTCAGGCAACATGAAATTCTGGCAAATGGACTTCAATTTTTCTGGGGTCAATTGATTAGACTTTTCAATCAGTGCTTCTATAGACAAAGGTGCTAGTTCTTGACCTGGTTCAAAATGTAGCATTGCATTGATAGCCTGGGGAGTAATGTGGAAAAGAACACTCCGGTCAGGGGATATTACAACTCTCTGAGTGGGATCATAGTTAGAATGGAAATAGTGGATGATTTCTGGGAAAGAAATGACTGAGGGGATGAGATATCTGGGGAGATTGGATTCCCACAACCCAATGAGATCTTGCCCCTTCGAGTACTCGTCTCTGCAGCGACAATAACTCAGAAGGGGATTTTCATCAAAATGCAAGTCTTTAATCTGGAAATCTTTATCTACTAAAGGTAAATATTCTAACTCTCGGTGAGGGGCATTCAGTGGAGTTACATTCAAAGCTGTCGGGGCCTCCATTTTGGTTCTTGTGGATTCAAAATGGAGGTTTCTGGTTTTTCTTCACAGGCGGGGTGCAATTTCAATTTAAATGAAGGGAATTAACACAATTGCAGTTTCTGGGGAACAATTCACAGTTTTAAAACCTCAGGAAATGATCTCAGTGATAAGATTTAATCACTAATCCAGTGGAAAACAAGGAAAACAAACTTTCTTTTGAAGTTCGAAACGCTAAAGGATAAATACCTGTTCTTGAAGGAAAGATGGCTTTTAACAGGTATCAGGTAGTAGCAAGAGGATGCTTGAACACAGGTCTAGCGAAAATCTGGAGCGAAATCGAATTGAACAGTGGATTTCAGTGGAAATTTGAAATTCGTAGCGGAAAGCACAGTCGCGTTCAAATGGTGAAAATAACATAAAAACACGAAATTTTGTTTTATTCCCAAAGTCAAAAGAGGGGTTTTTAGTTTTTCGAGGAGTGACGTCACTTTAGTACAGGCTGACGTGGGACAGGGGGGTCGGGCGGTAAGCGGTTAGTCCCCGCACCGCTTATGGACAAAGGTGGTATTGAGCGCAGGGGGAGCGATTCCATTGGAGTATTGACACGTGGACGGAAGACTAGTCAAATACCACCAACCCCCCACGCGTTAATGTTCTGACATTGGATGGCTAGCGGAATGAGTATTAGCCTTAGATTTGTGGAAGGCGATCCAACGGTTGAAAGGGCGGAGAGATAGTGGGGTGGTTATCACGCGGGCCCGGCATAATTAGCGTTTAATTAATCATCCCGGGTGGCACATGATTGGTGGAGGAAAGGTTATTAATTAGTTCTGATAACTAATTAATCCCATAATTATAATGGAAAAAGGAGTCGCGGCAGGGTTTCATTGGGTGGGATGCCAAGTGGATGGGCCACGGTGGCATGAGGATCTTTCTGAAGTTTTGGTTCTTTTAAAAATAAAATTCCGGGTTTATTCTTTTTGTATTAAACATATATATCATATGTTTAAAGATTTTCTCATATATGTTTTTTATTATATGATAAATTAACCGATATAATTAATTTACCATAAGGGCGGGAATATTACATAATGATATATTTTAACCAAAGGGCACATAATGTGGGTCTTTTATGAATAATTGGGAAATACATACTTTGGTTAAAATCATAATAGAGGGGTTTTTTAGGCTATTCATGTAAAAAGGAGCTATATACTATAGGATAAGGTTGTTCCACTAGGGATTTAATAAGTAAATTAGAGGTTAATATGACAACGGACAAGGTAAACTCAAAATAATTAACTATAACTAAGAAAGTGAAGATCTTTGAAGTAAATTACATCACCTCAGTTTCAACACTTCAACATAAAATAGCAAGTGATTTTAAGGGATTATTGTGGAAATTTACATGATTTTCCTAAGTAAAATAGGATTTTACTTAGGAAAAGGTTTAATGTGAATGATTATAATGACAAATAATCTCAAGTACTTAGGTCTTTTTGATCATTAGGCCGAGGGTCCGGTCCCTCCAAAAGTCAAGGAAATGCCTTGAGCCCTTTTAATCTCTAAATACCTTAGCACTTTGGGGAAATTAGTAAAAATATTAGGGAGAAAGTGATGTGGGAAGTTAATGATTTTGACTTTGCTTTCTGTGAATTTCCAGTGTATTTCCTGCTTCAGTACTTGTGATGAAAGTAAAGGATTAAACACATTCAGCAGCATCATTCATCACATGAAACTTTGCAACACCATCTACCTACCCTATCTACTTTACACTACCATTTTCTTTTCTTTATTAGGGTGCACTTAGACTAGAAAACCCTTATCAATCTTCTTTTTCTTTTACATGACAAATCTATCTAATTCTACACTTATTGCATCCAAGGGCTCAGATTAAACTGTTGAGCACCTTTTATTAACTCTACCTATCTACTTATCTGCCAAGATTAAACTGTTTGGTCAGATATTTATTCACTATTCTACAACATGAAATTGAAAAATGAACTAGCCAAGCTTAAACAGTTTGACTATTCATGAATTGTGGCATAAAATACAAGTTGCACACAATTTTTTTATTACATCAGAGTAAAAAGTAGTGGCATTTAGACTTGCACACTTTCCTTTGCCTTTATTTTTGATGGGGTTCATTTCTTTTACTTTTTGGCCATTTTTATTCTTTTTACCCTTTGATTTTTCTTTTAGGGTATACCCTCTTTACATTTTTTAAATTTTTTGATTTTTTGGTTTTTCAAGAATATGGAACACCTTTTCTCAAGAAAAAGGTTTGAACATATTCCATAGTTCAATCAAGACAATCATGAAAAATTACACCTATTGGTATAGGAGTCTAACACTCTCTTCGAAGGCAAATTATAATTCATTTGCCACTTTGTATAAAACTAACGAAGATATTCAACATCATGGTTAATTTTCACGAGAGAAAGAAAAAAATTGTTGTTTAATCCAAAGAAAACAAAGACAACCTCCTCCTTTAACTAAAGAAGAAATTAATCAGATTCTAAGTATTTAGCCAGCCTCTCAATCTTTATGTGATCAGGAGATCAATTCTATTTGTTCTACTGTTGATTTATGTACTGAAGTCCTTCCTCATGAATAGACAAATGTAGAACAGATTGATGTTGATGTTGTTTTACATTCACAAGAAGGCTTATTGTTAGAAATTAATTTTGTTCATCAAAATGATGATCTTCAGACAGAATTTAGCAATCTCAATCAAGATATATTAGATTTTCTTGAGGAAAACATATTGGCATACAATGAAGATTCCATACCAAATAATCATGAAGAATGTTTATATATTCTCTTTGAGAATGATCGTGAACATAATAAATTGGAACAAAGAGTAGTCCTAGATGAAGGTTGTTATTTGAATCCTCAAGACCAAGTATTTTTCCAAGTTCCTTTTGTTGGCCTCTTAGAATCATTTAAAGAAGGAATATGCTATGACATTAATGGTTTTTTGCAAGATTTGAGGAAAAATTTGAACACTTATGTTCAACATCAATTAATATGGGAGTGGTCATTTTATTTTTTCAGCCTGCTCAAAAAAGTGAATAAGAATCAGTCATGTAGTCATTTACTTGATTGGCTATATAAGAGAGAAGAGTTCACTTCGTGTATATATCGTCACTAAAGTAGAGTAGGATAGTTGGTGTGCAAATAATCTTGATGGTCAAGCATTGTTTTCAGCTTATGTTTTAGTTCAGTTTTCAGATTTTATTTTCAGTGCGAAGTAGTCATGATTTGATTTTCCATTTTGACAATGTGAATTGGATTTCAATAAAATATCACAAGGTACAAGATTTCATTTTACACTCTGGGGAAAACCCAATGATCATTCGGTCTATGAAACTAAGATTTCTTTGGATTCTTGAGACCTCCAAAGGAGCTACCATCCCCGGTGGAGGCACTATTAGGACCCTATATTTATAGGGGAATCAAGGTTACTGAATTATATATATTGGTTTGGATTGCATGTCGAAAACAATGTTTTATCCTGCAAAGTTGGGAACATATTTCAAGGTTAGTGGGCACATGTCTTGAGCACATATTCAAATGCTAAAGATTTTAGTTTATGCTATATATTAAAGCATATAATTCAATATATTTTTTGGCAAAAATGTTGGCCAAGAGCCAACTCTTTATAGACACATGCCAAACCATGGGTTAACTCCTACTCTAGCGCATGTTAGGGTCCTATAATAATAGGGTTCATAAATTTTGAATTGACTTTGATAGTCTTGTAAATATGCACATACCTTGCTTTCTACAAGTTGTTTTCCCATACTTGAAAATAATAAAAAATGAAAAGAGGGTAAAAGTCCTAAAATAAAGATCAAAGGACTTGCAAAGAAAGATAAAAAAAGAATAAAAAATGAACCCCAAAAGAGAAAAAGAGATAAAAATAAGACATGAAAGTGAGCAAGTCAAAATTCCAGTACTATTTACTTTTACTGCAAAATAATGATTATGTGCAGATTATCAATAAATGCCATAATCCATGATCAGTTAAATAGTTTAATCTTAACTTTTCATGCTTTGAATTTTATGTTTTGGATATAAAATAAAGATATGTCAAACAATTTAAACTTGACAAATCAGTAGATAGTTAGAGAATAAATGAGGATCTCAACAGTTTAATCTAAGCCCTCAAATGAAATAAGGTTAGAATTAGATAGTTTTTATGCTTTAAAAAAAATAAAAATGGATTTACGGTTGCAAGCTTAAATTCACCCATGAAAATGAAGTAAAAAATGTTAGAAATAATGATGGGTAGGTAGAAAGCGGTTGTGAAAGACATGTAATAAAGCATCATTGGGAAAAAAATATTAATTTCCCATCCCCCACAATGATCCAGCATTAAAAATCTTCAGTTAAAGAGGCTCAGAGCATTTCTCTGACTTCTGTTGGGACCAGACCCAAGGCTCGATAACTGATTGGTTAAAAATATTGAATTCCCTACATAAAACCCATTTCATCATCATATTCACCATTTTCAAAAGCTATGATCCCTTTTCCTAAGTAAAAAACCTTTTTTCTTAGTGAAAGTGAAAACCCTTCTTAATTAATTTCATTTTCAAACTTTCAAAAACCTATAAAATGCATTTTATCCTAAGTTCATTTGTAAAGAATCAAAGTGGGACAAATTATGCTAAATGGCATATTTTACACTTCACTTCATTTAAATTATGTATTTTAATCCATTTCATACAATACATCTCCATTTCATATTAATTTCTAACTTATATTATTAGATCCTTATATTAAACAATCCTTCCAGTATTTATTAAATCCATTAGATATAAATACCCCCAAACCAACTATTTTAATTTTAACCTATGGTTATATATCCCATGTGCCGAAAATAAACCTGCCCTTTTTCCCCATAGGTTTAAACATATTAGTATTATAAATATCCAACCCCTATGGTCTTTAAACACTTGTTAAAAGGTTTATTTACCATATAATAATACCTGTGCCAATATTATCGAAACATTTGTTAATGTTTTAGTTGAAAACATAAAAGCATTTATCCCCCTCCTCCAATCAAATAGTATAAAGTTTTAACTTTATAAATACATATTTATAAGGTTTAAAACCTATCCCGATGCATTAACAAACCGTGGACCCCACTCTGAATGCCAAGCAACTCTACATCCAATCTTAACCGTTCACATTGCTCCTCCCAAATCTGACGATCACCTGGCCATATTGCAAATAAAGTTGTGCGAACATAACACTTTCATTTCCATGCAAAATGGGTTGTTTCACCCTTTCCTCTTTCCTCCACGTTGCCCAGTTCTATTGGATCACATCTGACCCATAAAAAACCACTTACCACCTTAATCCAAAATGATAACCACTCGTGGTTTTTCGCCTTAAAAGCCCAAAAACCACCAATTTTCCCAATGTGACCGCCATTAATTGCAAGCCAGTTTAAACATAAAATGAAAAATAAACTCTGAAAAGCATCATTGATCCCTTTTTCTGCATTTTTTTACTGTATTGGTCCTCCCGACTCAAAGAACTAAGCATGTGCTTTGTTTTCAAGCCCAAAACCAGTGAAAAACCCGCATTTGCTATTGAAGATTGTTGAAAGGTCTCTTATTGCTTCTAGAGACCTGAAAAGATACTAGATACCAATCCAAATGCCTCAAAACATATTTCCAAATAACAAATACCTCCGTAAACAGGTATTTCCCGAGAAAATAAAACCTGTTATCATATTTGAAATGAATTTTCTAAAATAATTTTATAAAGTAAGAGCCTATTCAATCCAAGAAAGCTTTTAGTTGCCCAAAAAAAGACCCAAAAAGAGTAAAAAACTTGTCAAAATTTTGATAAAACCCTGTTTTATACTGCATTCAGTTTTAAAGGAAAATATTGAGTTTATTTAGTTTTTGCAAACTATATAAAACTCTAAGTAAAGCCCATAATTCCTCTGCAAGTAACCGAACCCTCTGCACCCGATTTCATACAATTTTCAGCCCAATTTTCCATTAAAAAGGCCTAAGAACCCTTGTTTCTTATTTCATAACCAGTGAGAGTCTGAAACACATTTCTGAAGACTGAAATTGAAAGATATATACAAAGAAAGAACAAGTTGTACCCATTTTCTTCCCAGAACCTCTGTCAAAATCAAGAATACTTTTTTAAACCATTTAATATTACAGAAGAAATTAGAAAGCCTAAAAACAGAGTTTTAGTAGTCCTAAAAGCCTAAAAATGCCAAAATCCAATCCAGCTATGTCCTCCAAGACTACAATTGTGGTAAATCCTCTACAACCTCCTATTGTAGACATTGAACACACACCTTTAGCAGAACTGGATTATAAGATAGTATACCTAGTGGTAGAATTCAACTTGTTACACATCCACTGCTGGAGTTTTGAAAAGTCACTACATTAAGCTGAAAAAATCCAAATTTGGCAGTCAAACCTACCCAAATATTTTGTTCTAATTACTCATTCATGCCCAGAGGTTTTTAGGTTATGTCAAAACTATTATGTACCTGAAAAAAGAGCAATAGTAAATGCAAACAAAGAATTTCGGTTTACAATTACTGCTGAGTCAATAAACGAGATGTTGCAACTCAAACTTGATCCTAAAGCAGTTCCTTTGTCAATAGAAGCACTTACAAAGTTGTACATTGGCCTTGATTTTCCCAAAATATTTCATATTTTCCAGGTATTCATGCCCTTACATGTTGAAATCCCTCAAATCAACCCTCCATATTCCACTTCAAAATTTCCAAAAGGATCTAGGCATGTCATTTCCATGTTTTCATTCATCCTAGGATACTTTACAGATGAGCATACAGATGAATCCATCCTACGTTTCATATCTACTTTTTCACCAGGACAACCTCCTTCTGTTATCTTCAATTATGTTGAGTACATTGATGACAATATCCATGATTAGCTTGTTAAATTTCCAACAGAAGGGGTATTTGGATATACATCCTTTCTCTTCCATATGTTCTTGTATTTTAAAGTAGGCAAGTTTCCAATAACCCTCCAAAAGCTTGACATAGAAGGAAATCCATTTTTAGTCATCTTTTGGACATCTTTGATCAGAAAAGATTCCACGGAGTTTAGTTATACAGAGTTTACAGATCAGTTTATTCATCCACTGAAAAACATGTTGAAAAATATAGAACAACCAAGAATCAGTGATGAAATGAAAAATATTCTACAGCTATTAGAGCAGATTAAAACTGGAGATTGGTATTTATATGAAAAACACACAGAAATCAGTTTTTTTGGGTCCAATCTTCTACCCTACAAACTACCCAATATGTACCAATGAGGGTTTTTTCCTTGGAATACATCAGGCAAATATTAAATTCTGATTCAATCAACTTCCTAGCAGCTAAGAAGAAAACACAATTTAATTTGAAGAATCAAGTGGGACCCTTTATTTGTAAACAAAGAGATGCAAAAACAGTAACAGCCAAACAGTTACTTGAATACAGATTTGAAGAAAGCTTCACATGGAACTATGATCCACAGGGAATATTAAGTAAGATGAGGGTTAAGCACAAAATAACACCCTATATTCATGAGAAAAAACTAGAGATTCAAAAATTTTCTAATCAAATAGAATGGGTAGAAAAGACCTTAATAGAAGCAGTAAAACAGGGTGATACTAGTCACACCTTATAAACTGGAAATCAAGGAGAAACGTCTACTAAAAGAGTTAGAGAATAAATTACTTACACTGCTAAGACAACAAATCAAACTAGGTTTAAATTAAGATACAATAAAAAGCCTAAGATCAATCCAGTGGATACAGCGAAAGTGACTATTGAGGTAGAAGACACAGATGTCCCAGTGGCAAATACATATACTGCTACAGTCATCACAAATGAGCAAGCCACGGAGAATCTAAATGGAGAAAATACTGATAATTCAAATACACAAGTCATATAAAAACAGAATAACATGGAGGCATCCTCCTCACAGACAGCAGAAGAAAAAGACCTTGATATCAGTGAAAAATATAAGCAGATTAAGGCAAAGAATGAAGAAATCAAAACTAAAATTTATTCTCAGTTTTTACAACAAACACCAAGTATTCAGAACAAACTTTTATCATCTTTTGACTATTCAAATAAAAAATTTATTATGTCAGTGTTGCAACCTACATTTAAGACTCCAAAGATAGTTGTAGATTACAAGAAACTTTATCTAGAAGTGCCAACAGACAGTATTCATGAACTATATCAAATAGAGTTTCATAGACAAATTTCAGAGATGTTATATTCAACCATGACTACCAAGGCTATGAGTGTCCAGAAACTTCAGAATACAATCATAAACATGAGAGAACAAATGAAAATTTATAAAGCTTCCTCATATGACAAAGACCTTAAGATTGAGTCTTTGGAAGAGCTAGTTATCCAAGTTGGATATGATCCTCCAAATGTTAAAGTTGCAGAGGAGTTAGTGAAGAAAAATAATGCTAACATTGCAGCATTAAGGAAATAGCTCAAGCTTCCATCAACTGAACATCGTCAAGCCAAAGAAATTGTACAAGAACAGACTCAAAAGGATGACATGATGAGCTTTATTTTTCAGTTGACAGGACAGATAAAAGAAATGGAAATTCAAATGGACAAGCTTGTCCATGAAGGTGAAACTACAAAGACTCAAGAAACTCCTATTGTGATCGCCATGGTTACTACAGTTATGGCTTCAACTCTAGCAGAAGAGTTGGCACCCAAAGTACCACTGGCTACTACACTACCACTGACATCATCCACAACTTCAGCAACAGAGTCATCTACTACAGCAGCTCAACATTCAGATGAGGCTAGTAAACTAGTCAAATACATGGAGGAAATGACACTGAAAACCAATGAGATCAGCAGATTTCATAAAGTAATTGAAAATATTGAAGACACCAAGAAACTAGCCAAAATCAATGCCAAAATTCATGAATAAAAGGCTAACAGGTTAGATGTTGAATTTACGAAATTACAAAAGGATTTAACCTTGCAGGAGCCAATATCATTTATAAGAAATCAGTTATGTAACAAAATCATTGAAGCCATCAATGATATATGGCCATCAATCCAGGTAATATATGAGCAAAAGGATTTGCTAAAGGCAGCCCAAGAAGAGATTCAAAAAGAAAAAGATGAACTGGGTAACAAACCTGAACAGGCCCTAGAACTGATCAAATTTCTTAACACCAAAAATAAGCAAGAGTTGGAAGAACTTGAAATCAGTGATAGAATAGAAACAATCCTTGAAATAATGAAATTCATTTCAAAGAAGAATCTAATGAATAAACTTGAAGAAAAATGTGGAAACATGAATATAGCCATAACCAAGTTTATGGTTAAATTTGAGATTTTGAGGCAAAAACGTTTGCCTAACATTTTGGTGTTAAATGATAAACTCAAGCCATAGGAGGATTACAACAATAAAATCAGAGATTATGCAAAAGAACAAGTGAACAAGACATTAGGACAAGGAATTCCCACAGGGAAGCTTTTACATAGAAGCTTTAAAGAGTTGTTTTATCTACAACATGAGATAAAACACTTATTTGTCATAAAACCAACATTTGTCAGATATACTGAGGCAGATGAGAATTTTAGGAAGCTAAAAAGGATAAAAATTCCAAATGAAGAAACTTGGGAATCATTGACTGACTTTTTGTAAAAATTCAAACTGTAGATAAAAGGATAAAACAGTTGGATGATTTTTTCATAGTCAAAATAGAATTTATTATAGTAGTAAGACATTTTTACAGAGGTTAAAGAGTGTCAGAGTTAAAGAGTATCAAAGTGAAGGAGTAAAAGATAAAGAAGATAATATTCAAAACATATTTGAAAATATCTGTGCCACCAAAAAGGACACCAAGGCAGCTAGCTGCACATAATCCATAAACAGTTTTCTATTTTATTTGGATAAATAGGACAGCTTGTTGATTTGTTAAGCAACTGTCACTATTTTGTTGTAAAGATATTTTATTTTCCTTAGATAATTCCTAGAAGCATTCTAGGATATTTTTCAAACACTTTTGTATATATACTTCATCTTTTGAAGTATTATTTTGGAATAAATCTCTGAAGATTTCTATAGTCAAATTTGTTATACTTGAAGGCTTTTGTAGCAAGTTTTGAGCAGCAGAATAGGTCAATTCAACTAGCATAATATTTCAGGATTCTTGTGATGAGCCATTGAAGTGAAGTACTTTATACTTTTCATTGTTTATCTTTCTCTGTTACATGCATCCATATATGTTTTCTAAATTTGAATGATAAACTAGGAGTATTACTACGAGATTTGTTAAAAGCACCCTGTCTTAACTATTTATCATTTCTATGTTTTCTGTTGATTTCTAGAGTAGGGAACCCTTAATTTCTCCCTCTTTCAAATGACCTCTGTCTAAATCTTCTCTGTCTGGATCAAAGGATTCTTAATTTCCATTTATCCCAATCAACCACTTCACAAAAACTACCTTCCAAGATCTTCAAAGACCTGTCTATCTTGCCCTGAAAACATTTGACTTTTTTATCTTGATCCTAGTCCTGCATGCTTGATATTTGACTCCTTATCCCAATAGACAAATAGATCTGCTACTATCCATCTCATTAAGTGATTATTCTCACCCAAACTAAACCAAACCAAACCAAATTTTCACATCATAACTAGCCTAATATTTTATAATCAAAACAAAGTTAAATCTTATAGAGAGAGCCCTCTATGAACCCTAGGAAGGCTAGATCCTAGAGTTTAAAATTTGGTTTGTTGTTACCTCTAATGTTCTTTGACTAAAAACCAAAAATATTTACAAATTTAGAATTATTAGAGTCATAACATACTAGCGTCTCCACTGGGGAACTAACCAATCCTTAGTCATAAAATTAATCTTTAAAGGAAATCATTTTTATCATCCTTTTACTTTAAGACTACTTTATAAGTTATGAAGTATCAAAAATTATAATTCTGGCTTCTAGAAAAATTTACTATACCAGGTCTAACCCGGATCCTAAACCTACTGTTATAGTAGACAATCCAGACCAAATTGGATAAAAGAATAAACAAACAGAAGATTTAGGTGCAGAAGTTTCTTTAATTAGATCCAATTCATTTCCCAAAGATTTAGTAAGCTTGCAAGATATAGAGTTTGATTTGAAATTTAAACATTCTTTATTCAGAATTAAATTAGAAATTGATTTAAAAAGTGTTGTTTTAGATCCTGTTTTTATTTCATTTATTGAAAACAAAGCAGGAAAATATTGTAGCAGATTTTGAATTAAAGATATTTAAAACTCAAGATAAACTTGAAGAAATAAATGCTACTATTCTTAAAGAGATAGATGAAGCCATTGAATTATCTCAATTGTTATAATATACATCTAAACCTTTAGTTTATCATTTAGATACCACCATAATACCATCTGTAGATTCATGTATTTTTACTACTACATCATCTATAGTTTCCACTACCATTCAATCTACAAATCCATTTATCTCTAGACTACCCTTACAACCTAGAATATTATTTCCACCATCCACTTCACCCACTAGTTTACCTTATACAAATACATCATTATCATTTCCTAGTAGTTATTTATATATTTCAGTTTCATTTCCTAGCACCTCAACCTCATCTTTTAGTTCATCCACCACTTTTTCTAGTGCACCATCTTATATTCCAGTTTCATTAGTTACATCTTTTACTACATCAGCTAGCACTTCAAGTTATGCCCCAAGTACTTCCATTCTACCTCTTATCCAACCTAGAATTCAAGCCATGGCTGCTAGGTATGCTCCTCTAGTCCTTCCAGGGCAGTTACATGACATGCCTCAGGATTACCAGAGTAAATTCCCCCAATTTGATACAAATACACATTACACTACCCAACAACATATAAATAAAATGACAGATTACTTTGAGCTTCATGAGATAGATGATTCAGATGTACAAATGAGGCTCTTTGCACAAACATTAACTAGAGAAGTTAAGAAATGGTTTAAAGGACTTAATGCTGGTAGTATAGCTGATTTAGAAATTTTTCATAGATTATTTTTAAATAAATGGGAAAAGAAGAAAAATCCATTCCAAATATTATCTGAATTTGATGCAATGAAAAGAGCTCCCAATGAGTCAGTCCAAGACTACTACACTAGATATAACAGTCTTTAAAATTCCATTCCTGCAAATCTTAAAGCCACTCTTGATTCTATCCTAGAATCAATAATCAAGAGTGGCTTTAAGCTAAAAAAAGCTAGATTAAAGAATGAGAGGAGAGTAACTATGGAAGAAGAACCCTCCAATTCAAACACAAAAATAGATCAATTAGCTAATAATTTATAGAGAATGATGGATATATTAGACAACATAGAAAGGAGACCTCAATGGGATAATCAACAACAAATTAGAAATCCCAATTTCAGGAAAAATATAAATTGAGGAAAATCAAAAGAACCAACCCCCAATCAGACAACAAGACCTCCCTTTCAAGAGAACTATGCTGAGAGTTCTCAAAAAAATGATGATGATGAGGATACCATAAATCTAATGGGAATAGATGATAATAAAACTATATTTCTCACACATGAAGACCAAGAGTTATTTGAACTTCAACAACTTCAATTAGATTCAGGTGAATCATTTGACTATAAACAAGGTTATGATTTTGCTATAAATGAAATACACAGTCAATATAACCTTAGAGACAAGAAAAGCACAGATCCTTCTACTAAGAATAATACTCAAACACAAAATAAGAAAATAGTAGAAGCCCCCACTATAAAATTTCTGCAAATTCTCCCTAGGGAAAATAAGCAAAACTCTAGTTCTGTCCAAAAAATTTCCAACCCCAAAATTTCACCCAGCCCAAAGATTGTTGATATAACAGATGAAGTTGCTCAAGCTACAAAATATTCACAAAAATCTGCTACTGCAAAAGCACTTAATTCTGCTAAAACAACAAACTCAGATCCTAAAACACCCACTGTTGATCCAAAATCAACAGATCCAAAAGCTGCCACTGCAAAAAGAACTTCTGATAATTCAAAATCTGAAAAAACATCTACTACTTCACAAACCATTCCTGAAAAGAAAACAAAAAGTAGTAAAACACAAGAAACTCAAACTAAAAATGTTAAAACCATTGAAAATGAAAAGATAACTGTAGAAAAACAAGACAAACCTACTCAAACTATAGTTACTAAGGAAGAATTAATCCAACTAAGTAAATCAAAACCTTCATTCAATATATAAGCTGAAAATGAAAAGTTAAAAATACCAATTCCTTTAGCAGAATTGGTAAAACATGATTTGTATAAAACAACAATCACTGAAACATTAAACATGAATGATGGAGAAGACTCTGTGAACTTAAATGATGATCAACCAGAGTTAATTTTTGGCCCAGATGTCAATTGAAAACATCAAGATGGTGCAGTTCCACCATTTTACATTAGTTTAACTATTCATGACAAAATTCTACACAATGCAATGTTATATTCAGGGGCTTCACATAATTTTATGCCTAATGCTATAATGGAAACCCTGAACTTAGACATAACAAGGCCCTACAAATATTTATTTTTATTTGACTCAATAAAAGTTAAATGCCTAGGTTTAATTAAAGATTTGTGTGTAACATTAGTTCAATATCTTGGTAAAATTATATGCATGGACATTGTAGTAGTTGATATCCCACCAAAATATGGAATGTTATTATCTTGCTCATGCAAAGCAAAATTACAAGGATCTCTACAATTGGACATGTCATATGCTACTATATCAGTTTTTAGTCAACCAAGAAAATTTATAGGGAAACATTGATGAAATATATGGTGAGTAGTGCTGAAAGATAAATAAATTACCCAATTTATACTACACCTACGGACCTTGATTCATTCATCTTATGTAACCCTGAAACTAATGAAATAAAAAATGAACTAAAAGAGAAAAAGAAAACATAGAACAATGATAATATATTTCATGAATCTTTATGGCATTTAGATTTTGATGGATCAGTAAATAAGTTAGGAGCAGGAGCAGGAGTTTGGATAACTAATATGGAAACTAATCATTCAGAAGGCTACGCTTTCAGACTAAATTTCAAATGCACCAACAATATGGCTGAGTATGAAGCCCTCATTTTAGAACTCCAGATTATCAGAAACTTAGGAGGCAAAAGAATATTAATCATGGGAGATTCAAACTTGATCATAAAAGAAATAAATGGAGTGTATTCTGTTTACAATCCTAGATTAGGCCGATATAGAGAAATTGTGCTATATTTGACTGATGATTTTTTGGAATGTAAATTTGTTTCCATACCAAAAAAACAAAATATACAAGCTCACTATATAGCAACCTTTTCTAGTACCTATCATTTACCATTCCAACCCAATCAAAAATATACTTTTGAAGCCAAACACAGACCAATAATTCCTGACAACCTCAAATATTGGTTGGCAATTTTTTTCACAAGATGAAAAGATTTACAAATTTATGAACAATGAAGATGAATTTCATAACTGTAAAATAGACACAGGCTATACATTAGAGCATTATTTAGATAGTGAAATTGATTTGAACAACATAGATGTGAATAATGTGTTAGGGTCCCATGATTTGGCCGATTGGTGAGTCAAATGACGATGTAACATCAAACCAAGCTTTGGAGCCCAAGGACCTAGCCTTCCTGGACTCAGAGAGGGCTCTCTCTATTATATGCAAAAGATATCGGTGTGTTTGCTTGTGGTGTTTTGATATTAGGCTAGTTATGAAGTATGTTTTTAGTTTTTTGGTTTTTTAAGTTTGTGAGGTATAAAACTGATCAAAGATATAAAAATGGATAACAAGAAGTCAGATCAATTGGGCTATGGGGTCAAACAGGTCAAGGAAGCTATCAGATGATGATGTAAGGCTGTTGTAGGGCCGATTTGATTCACAGTAGAAGGGATCTTTGGGAAAAATGGAGTAAATGAACATCAAGTGGTGAAAGACAAGGGATTTCAAATGTAACTAGTTGATAGCAGACATAAACATGTTATAGCAAGCCATTCTTCATGTTAAATGTAACTATGAGCTAATTAATACATAGAAATCAAACATTCCAGCCATACATAGAAGTATAAGACCCTCTAACTTTTGGAAATGGCTATCAGACTTTGGGGAAAACACATAAGGAGGACTAACAACTCATAAAACTATGTCGGAACGCCTAAACACAGTCTTTTAGTTATTGGGCACTTGGACAAACAAGCTTTCATAGTTTTAGGCAAAGGGCTAGATCGGGACTAGGCCTCCTTGGTTCAACAAGGTGATAAACTAATCAGTCAAAGAGATAGTTTCATGGATAGAACTATGGACAGCTTATAGGTAAGCAGGGCACACCATACATCCTACTTAACATGCATAGAACTTGTAAATAAAACTAGCAAACAGTATCCTTAAGTTACTAAAGAGCAGTTAAGAATTCTTTAGTATAACTAAGGAAGAAGAAAACATCAAGCTATGAAGATTCAGGAATTTTGAGGTGCCTCCATGGGCATATCTCAAAATCAATCTCTACTGATCTATAGCAGCAAGAAGCATGTATTATAAATGAAAACTAGAAGACAAAAACATAGCAAGAAACACTATACCATTCTACCATGTCATGGAATCCATCACCAATCCTTCATCATTCATCAAAAGCATCCAAGAGGCAGTCCAAAAATCATAACACAAGTATGTTCTTCAAAGCTCATATGACCAATTTATTGATTCTTCTCTCAAGTTCAGCCTCTCTTTTACAATGAAACCCATGGAATAAATAGGCTAGAGGAAGGAAAACCTCATGGAGCAACTAGCTATCCCATTGGCCAAGTCAAAATATCTAAACTTGTCCTTGAGGCTTTGCAAAGCCCAAGGCACAAAATATCCCATAAAATATCTAAAAACTGCTAAAAATGGAAATTATATTGACTTTACATCATTTCCCAAGTATAAAAATAGCTTAACGCACATTTGAGAAAAGCAGATTTTTTAGGTTCAAAAATTACAAAAATACTTCATATTTATGCCTGAAAAAGGTCTCGTGACTTGCTGGATGCAATAGGCAGCCTTCCCGATGTCGAAATGAGACTCATGATGGCTCGTTGGAAAGCTCTCTGTGTCTACTTTCCGGTGAAACTGAAACCATCTCAATCTGAGGCCTGGAAGTCATCCAAAACTGTACCTGTGTGTAAAAAACCAGGAAATAGCAGACTGCTGATATGGCGGGCAGAATGTGCAAAAAGAGGGCGTTTTTCGCCAATTTGAGGGGGCGAATGATCTCCAAATTCTCTGAAAATCGCTGGAGACCTGCTCATAGAATTATGGCATCCATCGGTATCATCCTCCTCCCTTGACAACTCATCAAACTGAAATGGCGAAATTATGATTTTTCGACCAAAAACCCAAAAAATGCCAAAAAACAAAAAGTTGCCGAAAAAGGCCCAAAATTGGCATGTATGACCCTCAAGGGTCCATAGCAACATGCTTCGAAGCTGAGGCCAAAATATCAAGGGCTGATATGCTTTTCCCTTCCTTCCGTGCTAGGTGCTTCCCCCTTGCCTTCTTCAATTTTTCTTGAGCTGCCTTTAGTTTGCGCCGGGAAAACTGATTCAGCTTTTGGAAGTGGTGTGTCCTCTTCCTCTGCAGCTCTAAATCTCTATTCTCCCTCTCCAGCTTCATTTCCAAATGTTTGTTAGCTCTCTCAAGCCAAGCCTCTTTGTTTTCCTCTATTTCCTGCTCAAGGAGTGTAGTGAGAGGAAAGGCTTGGAGCTGGGCTTGCTCTTCTGCTCTCTGCTTTTCCAAGGCTCTTTTAAGCCCGATGGTCCTAGGCCTCTTCCGCCTAGGCTGGTCTTCGTCCTCTTCATCATCAAACTCACCAATGAGCTCTTCAATTCTTGCTTGCGCCTTTGCTGCCTCTTTCTTATACTTAATCGCCCGTGCCTCATGAACAACTGTGTGCACATTCATTTGTTTGTTTTCAATATCCAAGCAGTGGTTGAAATTCCTTGCCCTTTGAAGATCCTCCTCTAATGCCTCAATTTTCCCTTCCTTATGGATTAAGAGATTTTCAAGAAGGCGGGCCTCATTATCACTATCATCGCTTTGGATAGGGATAATAGCTAATTCACCTCCATGCTTTGTACTTTCTCCAACTTTACTTTTGCCTTTGAAAGCCAATCTGGCACTTTTCCTCCTTGGCATGCTAGAAGGTGTCTTTTTGGGCAATTTCCTCTTGCTAGGAACAATCTTTGTCACTGTTAAGGTGGCAGCCTTAGCTTGATGTTCTTCATCAATGTCTTGTCCAATTTGTGGCTCAAGAGGTGTTTCAATTTCCTGCCCAACTTGCTGTTCTTCATCTTGCACTTGCTGTTGTTCCTCATCATCTAACTGCTGTTCATCAATGTGTACCTGTTGCTGTTCATCTTGGACCTGCTTTCCTTCACTTTCTATTTGCTGCTGTCCCTCAATTTGTATCTGCTGCCCTTCACTTTCTGTTTGTTGTTGTTCCTCATCATGGACCTGCTGTCCTTCATCATCTACCTGCTGCTGGCCCTCATCTCTATCTTCTTGCTGCTGTTCACTGCCCTCTCCTTCCCCCTGTTGGCTTGGTTGTCCAGTAATCATTCTGAGCCTTCTAGGTGTAGGCCTACTGGACAAAGGCACTGGGCGATGGACAAGCTGAGTAGGAGAAATATGGGTAGGAGGAACAGTGGCAAAATCTGGATGGCTGATGAATAAATCCCATGAAACCTCTTTCTTCTCTAGCTGGTATAGGAAGATAATCTTGATCAAAGAATGATGAAAAAGAGAAGGGATTTGCTGAGGTGGGGCCTTCTTTTGGACAGTGGATGCCATTTTCTCTATGCTCTTGAACAAAAAGTAAGGGAGGTTCAGTTGCCTGCTTCTGGTAAAATGCATCAATAAATGAACATGGTAGGCATAAATTCGATTAAACCTCCCTTCACAAGTGAAATATTTCATTATGGCTTTCATAAGCGGAGCATAGCTGTCAAGAAGATATGAAAAAGGGAAGATAGCAGTGATAGCCTCTCTATGTTCAGGCTTGATGAAAGGTTTGTAATCCTCCAAGTCAAGATGAGCTTGTTTAAACCATTTTTCACCATGATACGGGATCTTGGTGGCCTTGGACACATACCTTGGAGAAATTTTGAAATCAAGATCCGCCACTTGGAAGTGTTTTTCTTTGAATCTCAGGGCGCACAAGTGTGTTAATGGCGAAAAACTCTTGACCTCTTCTATCTTCTGGCAGAAATCAAGGCAGCCTACTTCATGGAAGTTGAAAAGTACAGAAGGATGAGCATTAATCTCTTCTGTAGATATGGGCTCATATCTTTTATGTGGCCCGCTCCTGTTGTCTTGCCTTGGAGGCATTCTGACCTGAAAATGCTTTGGAAGAGGCAAACTTCCTTCACTGTATGTAAAATGCCCTGCTGGATTGAAACTGTGTCAATATGCTGCTTTGACAGAGAGACAATGTGAGGTGGATGGTTTGCAACAAGTGTCTTTGTAATACACAACCTCCTATTCTCTTAAAACTAGCCTTCTACCTTTGAGTGTACCTCAGCCAGGCAGATTCCTCAATAGGACACCATCAGTAAAGATGAGACAAACTGCTGTGTAGATTTTCCTCTATACAGTGTTAAGAAATCATTCTTCTTGTGAGTTTGTTAGAGGCTAATCAACACACCTGTATTTGGTCTCCAAGACAAATCTTAATCATAAAAACCCTGCTCTTCAGAAATGGTCTTCCACCTTGACAATACCACAGTCAACAACTCTTCAAAATGATATAATATAGTGAAAAGAAGGGCAAACTGCTAGAAGGAGTTTGCTGTGAGAAAGTGCTAAAATCACTCTGTTCCTGAAACTTTAGATGTCAACCAATACACCTTACTCCTTGCTCAAGGGGACTTTCAGTCATTAACAACTTTTCCCTGTATAAGTGTGCCAACTTTCAACAAATTTTGCATATGTGAAATCAACCCTTAGTGTTATTAAACAGTCACTGACCTAATCCTGAGCCAAGATGACAGATCTTTAAAAGACTACAGAGTTTTTTGGTAGAAGCTATATGAGTTTTCTTTTTCAAAACAAATTTTTCAAAAACCCCTTATGAATGTAACCCTCTGGTTATGTTATAAAAACCCCTGCTTGGATGGATAGCAACTTGTCAAATAAGTTTTAAACAGCACAAGGCAGTCAACCAACAACACAGTGAATATTGTCCCTTTGTGAAGGGCGCGAGCAGCCTTCCCCTGTAGCCTCAACCTGTGAACTTGTGCTTGACCAAGAACCCCTTCTCCCACTAAATTTCATTGTTCTCTATGCATGTCACTTCATTTAAGCAAAAACATGCTCATTAAGTCAACCCTGGTGTGAGCATATAGGAAAATTCGCAGTTCATGGAACAATGGTGACAGTCTTTGAAACAAGATTTACAGTTTTAATAAGGGCTGTAGCAGCTTATTTCTTCCCATAATCTAAGCTCCTGTTAAACATGTAAACCCTGTTTCTTTATAGCAAATTCTCTTTTGCCCTTTAGAGGCTTCTTTTGAAGTAGCAGTCAAGATTTGGTAACCAACAAACTCCCTTTAATCAAAACACAGTTCTTTATAGGAAAAACCTCTGCCTTTCGATTGTTTTGAAGATGAAACAAGCTGCTCTTAATCTCAAAACCAACCCTTTCCTGTAGGTGTTTTTGAATGACACAGCCAGCCTCTTATCATATTTCAATACTTCAGATCACCGTGTAGAAAGCACTGTTTTTTAGCTATAGTGACAGGGTTAGAAGGTTTTGAAAGCTTTGATACGAAACACCTGTAGTAGTTCAGCACACTGATTTCTTTATAGGTACTTCCAGTAGTGAATTTATCCTATAAACATAACTCCAAACTAGGGCAATAGTTTGAGTTTAAATTTTCATGTTACTTTGGCAAATCTTTTGACATCGAGGGAGAAAACGTGTGGAAATACATTAAGATTTGATGAACAACCGTTGGGGAGGGCTGGAGTGGCACCGGGGGTCTTCAGAGTATGCGCGACACTCTTTCAGGATAGAACGTCGCACAAAAAAATGCCACCCGGGTGACCTGTCGGGTCGGGCTGTCGGGCGGTCGGGTGCCCTGTACAGGTGCGTCGCGCAACTGTACAGGCGCGTCGCGCCAACACGGGCTGCCTTTGTAAAGTTTCCTCCAGGCACGTCGCGCGGGTTTCCAGGCGCGTCGCTCGGCTTTTAACAGTGCAAAACTCTGCAAATCGACCTGAACTGTCTTGCTTTGATGCTAGGGAGGCAGGGAGCTCTGTTTTGAATTTTGAAAATGAAACTCTCACTCTCATACTTCAACCTTATGTCATTTCAAATCTTTTCAACGGTCACCTTAGTCTTTGAATGTAAAGTGAAGATCATGATTGGCTTTTGCAAGGCGTTTTAAAAACCCTTTGATTCTTTTAATAACCTCGGTGTATTCCATATCTGCATTGGAGATTTGCCACACTTTTGGACCGTGTCAATCATGGACCTACCTTTTATAAAAACAACAATGGCTTAAAAAACCAGAACTCTGTTCTATGCATAGGTGTTTGAAAGGTGATTTCCAGCTTTGTTTCCTTGGGTGACATTTTAACATCGAACTTCTCGCTTTGAAAAATATTTCCATAACTCCTACATCATCTCTGTCATTGTTTTAAAGATGCTGGTAATATTTATGATGTAAAACAACCCCTTTTAAAACTGTCAATGAAATACCTGAATACTGAGTTGTTTCTGAAGGACATGGCTTGTTTCGTCAATTTGTTTTGACAGCCTTTGGTCTTTGACAGCTTCTCCAACCTTTAACTACAGCAGGTGCCAAGTTTACTGACATAACTTGGATTTGGTTATGGTTTCTTGATTTCAAGAAGGCGCCCCCTTTTCCCAAAATAATTCCCTGCCTGTAGGTACATTATCTATGATATATCTGTCCTTTTTAGAATAATGAGAAAGCTGCATTTGTTTCAAAACTCCCAAAACACTGACACTCCATCAAAAACACTTCTTTTTCTATTCATAACTGGTATACTTATTCACAATGTTGAAACACAGTTACCATTTGCTTTGACTAGTGCATTGGTCTTTTTGTAAGAGAAATATTCCAAAGCTTAACTTTGTTCACTGTTTTACCTTCTTGGTGATTATTTTAACAAGGAAAAACCATTCAGAATATGTCAAAAGCATTTGAAAAACCTTGAAAACTGTTTTGTCATTTAACAGGAGATGACCTGTCTTTTTCCAACTTGCTTGATAATCTCTGCTTCCAGGCGATTTATGAACTCCTTCTTTGATTATAAGTGCCATATTTTGGCTGCATCCCTTCATATCATAATTCTCTGTTTTCTTGAAAAGCGCTCCTTTGGACTTTGGCATGTGACAGTGGATTGTTGTTTGATCCTTTCCCTTAAGGAAACTGCCCCTTTTTTGGTATCAATGGCATACATATTCATAATTTTCCTTGTCCATCATGATGTATTTCTTGAAAGACATTTTCATATGAATAGGAAAACCAATATTTTTAAATCATAAACACTAACTTTTACCGGTGTATAGACCTTTGCTTTCTTTCACTATTTCTTTCCACTGCACTTTTTTACCAATCAGTTTTCAACAACACTTAAAACATTGGCCATCTGCTCATAAATGGAGGAGGCCCTTTACCTGAAGATTGTTTGATAAGGCTGCCTGACAAGGGTTTGCTAGGATTATGATGGTAAGCAAACAAGTTTGAAAAACATTAATACTAGCACCTCTGCTTGCAATTATCACTGTGTTTCAGAAAAACCCTAGCCAAAGTGTAGTTGTCTCACTGTAGTGCTTTGAGGGGAACTCAGATGTCTTATTTGCTTTGGTCATCTTATAACAAACCATTTGAAAGATGGTCTCTGTGACTATGGAGGTCAGCACCCTTTGAAAAACAAACACTCTTTCTTCTGCCTGTGTAATGACAAGTTTGTCAGCTTTTCTTCAATTTAGCCTTGTGGAAGAGTAGGTTGCTTATGATCAGAAAGGTTTTTGCCAATGATATGAATCTCTAAAGTTTCATCATTTCACATGATTTGAAAACTTCTCATGACTTCCTTTATCAGACCAAACTCTGTTTTCCTTTGAACTTGCATACCTCAGACTCTATCCCTGTCATGATTATCACTCATATTCAGAAAACCTGGAGTTATCGTTTCACTGTCCAGTAAAAGGAAAACCTGGGTTTATGCATTCCTTTAAGTCAACAATGGCCAGCGCCCTCTGCTTGTAGATGAAGGAGGCGCCCTAACCCTCTGCTTGTAAATGAAGGAGGTTCTGGGCCTTGACAATTTACCATTTTGCTATGACAGTGGTGTCTTTCTCTTACTGTGATTTTCATGCTGGAAAGAGCTGTAAGGTCTTGATGAGTGACTCTTTGTTTTGCAGCTTCATCTCAGGCTCATGCTACATTTAGAAGCAGCTGTTCCTCTAACTGTAGATTCAAGCATTTACTCCTGAGATGAAGTTGTATTTCCTGTTCTTTGCAGAATCCATAAAACACTGTGAAACACCTACTAATCAGCTTGAGACTGTGGTTCATGCAGTGCTGAGACCTAGGGATATAAGTGGCGCGACTTAGAGCTGTGATCAACTTGATTTGCAGAGTAGGAGGTTGGTCATGATTGGTCTGTAGCAGATGGAGGCTTTTTTGGCTTTTGATGATTGCCAAGGGTAAAAGGTCTTAAAGCGCCACTTCCTAACATAGGGGAGACTCTTGAAACAGACTTGGAATTTTCCTTTTGGAGCTGAGGGGCAGACCAATAGGGCTGAATCTAGATAGGATAGTGATAATGAGGTTTTTATTTTGACATGAGCGGACTGAAAGGTAGAAGGGCGAAAAAAGTTTTAGGAGGGTTTTCTAGATGAAAAATTGACATAAGGAAATCAGCTTCTAGAAAGCTCAGCTATAGATATAGTCATCACTAACATGTAAAAAATACTGATGGCTAACATAATGTAAAGTTTTCTAGACCAACTAAATTTAGTCAATCGGGTATAGATAACTTAGAGAAAGTTGAAATTGATGAGATAATTGATGATGAATCTGATATATTAAATCTCAAAGATAATTTCTTACCAAAAGGTTTAACTCCTTTAGAAGATTTATTTGACACAAATGATGTAGCTAGAAAACCCAAAATGGAGCCACTTAGATCTGATATTGAGGAATGTAACATTGGTACATAGTTAAAACCCAAAATGATCAAACTTTCCAAAAACTTACCTCAATAAGAAAAAGAAAAATATATTACTCTTTTCAAGGAATTTCAAGATGTTTTTTCTTGGAGTTATGAGGACCTTAAATCCTATGACACCAACATAATTTAGCATAAAATCCCTATAAAAGATGACCAAAAACCTTTTAAATAAAATTTAAGAAGGATCAACCCTATTTTGATGCCTTTGATTGAAAAAGAGGTAAAATGAATGTACGATGCACAGATAATTGCACCAATCATATATTCTGATTGGTTTCTAATCTTGTTCCAACCAGAAAAGAGACAGGAGAGCTTAGATTATGTGTTGATTTTAGGAATCTAAACAAATTCTCCTCGAAAGATAATTATCCTTTACCAAAAATGGATCATATTTTACAAAGGGTAGTTGGTTCTTCTAGGATTTCACTTTTAGATGGATTTTCAGGATACAACCAGATTTTAGTCCAACTAGAGGATCAAGCCAAAAAAACTTTTACTACTCCTTGGGGCACTTTTATGTATGTTAAAATGCCTTTTGGTTTAATGAATGCAAGGGCTACTGATCCAAGTGGATATTGGTGGCCACCCGCCTATTCCACTTGGGCCCCCACCATTGTCTCTTTCAGTTTTTCCGTTTTGGCATAACTTACTATTTTTAGCAGTTTTTCGGGTCCTGAACTTCCGGAGCCGTTTTGAGGCCCTAAACGACGTTTTTTGGGCACGAAAGCGCCAGCAAATTTTCTGATAAAATTCGTCCCGACAGCTGTAGTCCTCGGATAGAGCTTTCTAATGATGTATCATATGCGTCAAACGGAGATAGTATGCCAAAGTTACGTCCCTGGGAAGTTGAAACACCAATTTACCCAAACGGGGCCCATAGCTTTGGCGCTTCATCTCCTAGGGTTAGGTTTTTGGATGTTTAGGGTTCTCCATTGTTTCTCAATAATAAATAGGCCCTCGAGCCTCATTGTAACTTAGTTCAGAGGCATGTAGCCGCCACATCTCTTCTCATAGATAGCTACTAGCGCCCTAGCTAGTTTTATTTCCTTTCTGTCTGTAAGCAAATTTCAGTTCTTTGATATTAATGAAATGAAGTGTTATTTCCGCTGCATCTCTGTATTTATGGTTATGTGTTTATTCTGTTGCGTTCCTGCATAAATCCGGATCAGTGGTATCAGAGCGGTCTGCTTTTTCTCGATACTTCTTTGCATGTCCCCAACGAGGTCGGGGTATAAGGAGCTAGGGCTTGATCTGGTGGAACCTTTGCAAGATCAGCCTCGCAAACCTCGACGGACGCCCATGGGGGACGAAAAGAAAGATGAGGGAGCAGGAGATCCTATCAAAATATTGCTCGAGGAGGCCCTCTAAAAACAAAGGAACGCGATGATGGATAGCTTTGCTCAGATCCTTCAACGGCTGCCCACCGGCGGCGCATCTGCATCCAGTAGCCACTCTGGAGTTGCGACTCCCTTTAAAGTACAAGTAAATTTTGACATTCCCATATTTGAGGGTCAAATAGACGCAGATGCCGTAGATAGATGGTTGAATCTATTAGAAGGATATTTCTCTGTTCATGACTTTTCAGACCGGGAGAAGATTATTTGCACTCCTCAAAGCTACCCCCCATGTTAAGGACTGGTGGGAAACCTACTGTGAGAACAAGGACCAGACAGAACCCTCTCTGTTCTCGGCCGTACCAACTTGGAATTCTTTCCGAGACGCCGTCAAGGAACAGTACTATCCTGTGGGGAGCTATGAAGACAAGTACATACAATGGACCACGCTGCGACAACAAAGGGATCAAGATGTGCACGAGCTGACGAATCTGTTCCATACCCTGCGCACAAAGTTGGGTATCAAAGATTCAGAGAAACATTTGGTGCTAAAGTATCGCAGTTGTCTGCACAGATACATTCAGGAGGAAATGGAGTTCCTCGACATCTCCTCGCTTGGTACGGCATACCGGTATGCTGCCAAGATTGAGCAGAAATTCAAACAGAAGAAGCGAGACTTTGGATCTGCGAATCAAAAGCAAGGAAAAGGTGCTTCTAAACCGCAGAACAAAGGACAGAGCATGGCGGCTAAAGACAACCCGTCAAAGCCACAAGACAAGAACAACACCGTAAAGCCAAAGAAGGACACGGGAAAGTGGTGTGAGTTCCATAAGAGCTCCACTCACAACACAAGTGAGTGTCGGGCCAAGCAATCGCTAGTGGCCGAGATGAGGGCTTCTGAGTCAGATGCATGCTCTGACTCCGAATCAGAACCTGAAAAGGGGAATGAAAAAGGGAAACGGATTATTGATGCGGAGCCCAATGCCACTGTTGCCACTACAAAGATCCAGAAGGAGGAACCGGAAGATCCAGAGGAGGAGGAACGTCTCTTCCACTCCCAGATGTGGGTAAAGGGCTCCCTGGTATAGTTCATTGTCGACAATGGGAGCCAAAAGAACCTCATTTCAGCAGACGCCGTGAAGCGGTTGGGCTTGCCGACCACAGCTCACCCACATCCATACACCATCGGGTGGCTTCACCAAGGAAGAGATCTCCGCGTCAGCCAGCAGTGCCGCCTTCCCTATAGCATCAAGCCCTTCACGGATGAGGTATTATGTGACGTTGCTCCTATTGATGTTTCTGATGTATTATTAGGACGACCATACTTGTGGAAGCGTCATGCTGTGTATGAGTCTCGACCTCGTGCTGTTATTATTACTTTGGGAAATAAGTTGTACAGGATACCAGAGGTACCACCTCCTACGACTATCTCTTTGGTTACTGCAAAACAATGCAGTAAGCTCATTTCCCAAACCAGGAAATTCGTTTTCCTCATGATCCGCCCCCAGGGCAAGAAGAATACTGTGGCCACGACCTCCAGACAGGGCCCCTCTGCACGACAACAACAAATGGATAAGGTCGTGGAGGAGTACGGGGACATCTTCACCTCACCCACGGGGGTTCCTCTGCACTGCCATGTCAAGCACCCGATTGATCTGACCCCAGGTGCGCCACTACCCAATGGACCGATCTATCGACGCTCTGTTCTGGAAAATGATGAAATCAAGAGGCAGATTCAGGAGCTGTTGCAGAAAGGTCACATCAGACCAAGTTCATCGCCCTGTGGAAGCCCGATCGTGTTGGTACAGAAGAAGGATGGGACGTGGAGACTCTGTATTGACTATCGGGCGCTGAACAAGATCACTGTCCGGAATAGGTACCCAATCCCACGGATTGATGACCTTCTGGACCAACTCCAAGGTGCAAAATATTTGAGTAAGATCGACCTGAAGTCTGGGTATCACCAGGTACCAATTGAACCCTCTGATGTGTGGAAGACTGCCTTCAAAGCTAAGGAAGGCCTTTTTGAATGGCTGCTCATGCCTTTCGGGTTGACGAATGCTCCCGCAACCTTCATGAGGATGATGGACGACATCTTGCGGCCATTCACCAACTCATTCGTAGTGGTGTACTTGGATGACATTCTGATCTTCAGCAAGACTTGGGAAGAGCACCTTCATCACAGCCGACAAGTCCTCCAAACACTGCGGCAACACAAGTTGTGTGCCAATTTGGAGAAGTGCACGTTTGGCATGACCCAGGTTCAATATCTGGGATACATTATTGATGAAAAGGGGGTGCATGTGGATCCGGCCAAGATCCAAGTCATTCGGGATTGGCCAGCCCCGACTACTATAACAGAGCTTCGCAGCTTTCTGGGTCTTGCTAATTTCTACCGTAGATTCGTGTTAGGATTCTCTCATATCACTTGGCCCTTGAGTCAAGTCACCAAAGGAGGAGCGAGAGAAAAATTCTTTTGGTCGGAACCTCAACAGAAGGCGTTCAAAGAATTGAAAAATCGCCTCTGTTCTGCCCCAGTGCTCACCTTACCAGACTTGCAGCAGCCATTTGAGATCGAGAAAGATGCCTCTGACTATGCTATTGGGGCAGTTCTTACTCAACAGGGACATCCAGTGGCATATCACAGTGAGACATTGTCTGAGACAGTTCGCAAGTATCCCACCTATGACAAAGAAATGTATTCCATTGTGCAAGCCTGTCGACAATGGAAGCATTACATTTTGGGGAAGGAAACAATCATCCACACGGACCACCGGCCCTTGCAGTTCATACAGACACAAGGGAAGTTGCAGAATGATCGCCATCAGAAGTGGTCCACATATCTGCAACAGTTTCATTTGAACATCAGGTACAAGAAGGGTAGCACCAATAATGTTGCAGACTGCCTCAGCCGACCACCGATCGTGGCGCTCACCACCGTGCTCAACTCTTGTGGGCACGAGACTTCTGATTGGACACTTCTCTATGAGAGTGACCCAGAATTCGGCCACACTTACAAGGCACTCTTGGGGGGCACGCAAGTTCCAAATTTTCACCTCCAAGATGCACTTTTATGTCACCTGGGACACCTTTGTGTTCCTTCAAGCGGGCGTGCCAAGATGATATGGGAAGCACACTACAGTCGAGTCGCTGGGCATTTCGGGGTCGAGAAAACAGTAGCAATACTACAGAAGTATTTCTATTGGCCGAACCTTCGAAAGGATGTCGAGAAGCACATCAGATCCTGCGCTGCTTGTGCCATTGCCAAACCGACCATCAAGAAGCAAGGCCTATATACTCCACTACCTACCCCTAGTCGACCGTGGGAATCCATCTCCATGGATTACATGTCGGGCCTGCCTTCTACTAAGAATGGAAATGACTGTGTTTTCGTGGTCGTTGACGGATTCTCGAAGATGGCCATCATGGCGGCCTGTAAGAAGAATATCACAGCAGAAGCCACTGCTAAACTCTTCTTTGAACGAGTGTGGGTGCACTTTGGGATCCCATAGTCTATCATATCAGATCGAGATAGCAGGTTCCTCGGCACATTTTGGTCCAGCCTCTGGTCAATGTTGGACACAAAGCTCACCAAGTCCACAGCTTTCCATCCCCAAACAGATGGCCAGACAGAGGTCGTCAACAGAATGATTGTACACATTCTGCGCATGTACAACACAAAGCATCCACGCACATGGGACGAGAGCCTCCCCTATGTACAACACAGTTATAACCGGGCTCTCCACAGTTCAATTGGCCATAGCCCCTTTCAGGTGGGCTTGGGATTTCAACCACTATGTCCCATTGACATAGCCATGCCGTTTGCAGCTGCTCAGGCCGATTCAGCTCATGTCCAGTCTGAAGTTGACAAAGCAAGTAGCTTCATCGATCGCATTCAACACATCCGCCAACAAGTTCATGATATATTGGACAGAGCCAATGCGAAGTACAAACAGCGCCATGATCAACACCGGGTGCCACACCACTTCCAGGTGGGCGACAAAGTATGGCTATATTTGCAGAAGGAGCGCCTCACTGGACCTCACCGCAAGCTTCGCCGCTCCGATACGGGCCATACACCATCACCAAGGCTGTAGGTAACAATGCCTTCGAGCTTAGTATTCCACCATTCCTTGGTCTGCACCCAGTCTTCAATGTGGATCGCCTTCGTCCTTACTTTCCACCTCTGCTGGACCCCTCGGACATTGCAGAACAACTCACACCAACAGAGTTAAACCCAGACTGCATGGAACAGGCCACCACAGATTGTATCATGGACATGCAAATCAAGAACACTCGTCGACAGCAGATCCAACTGTATCGGGTTGTCAAAGCTGGCCAACTCCTGCACCAAGGAAAGTGGTTCACCAGGGACCAAGTTCAGTAGAAATTTCCTCATCTCATGGAGGAACTTAACGCAATGGGGACCATTGCTTCCTAAGGGGAGAGGAATGATCCAGGTGGATATTGGTGGCCACCCGCCTATTCCACTTGGGCCCCCACCATTGTCTCTTTCAGTTTTTCAGTTTCGGCATAATTTACTATTTTTAGCAGTTTTTTCGTGAAAGCGCCGGCCCAGTGCCGTCTCCATTCATCCGTAGTGCTAGTCCTCGGATAGAGCTTTCTAATGATGTATTATGTGCATCAAACGGAGATAGTATGCCAAAGTTACGTTCCTGGGAAGTTGAAACACCAATTTACCCAAACGGGGCCCATAGTTTTGGCGCTTCATCTCCTAGGGTTAGGTTTTTGGGATGTTTAGGGTTCTCCATTGTTTCTCAATAATAAATAGGCCCTCGCGCCTCATTGTAAAGCAGTTCAGAGGTCTGTAGCCACCACATCTCTTCTCAGAGATAGCTACCAGTACCCTAGCTAGTTTTATTTCCATTGTCTGTAAGCAAATTTCAGTTCTTTGATATTAATGAAATGAAGTGTTATTTCCGCTGCATCTCTGTATTTATGGTTATGTGTTTATTCTGTTGCGTTCCTGCATAAATCCGGATCAGCTACCTTTCAAAGAGCTATGGATATAGCCTTTGCAAAGGAAATTCATGACTTCTTAGTTATATACTTAGATGACATTATTGTATTTTCTAAGACTGATTATGAACATTTGGATCATCTTAGACAAGTCTTCATTAAATGCATAAATTTTGGCATCTCCTTAAACCCTAAGAAAAGCTTATTTGGATTAGAATAAGGAAAGTTACTAGGACACATAATATCTAAGGAAGTAATTAGAATAGACCCTGCCATAATAGAAGCAATTCTTAACATCAACCCTCCAAGAAACATAAAAGAGTTACAAGCCTTTTTAGGTAAAATTAACTTTTTAAGAAGATTCATTTCCAACTTAGCTAAAATAATTAGAGAACTCAATAACATGCTAAAAAAGGATTTAGTTCTTAGATGGACTATTGAGGCCAAGTAGTCATTTGAGTCCATCAAGCAGGCCTTAACTAAAACCCCAGTCCTTATAAGTCCTGACTTTAAAAAGGATTTCATCATTTTTTTCATTCGCTTCAGAGCACACCATTGTTGTAGTTTTACCTCAGAAAAAAATGACCAGGGCTATGAGCAGCCCATATCTTTCTTTAGAAGAACCCTTAGAGATTCCACTTTGAAATACAATATCATGGAGAAACAAGCCCTAGATTTAGTAAAGGCCATTAAATATTTCAGAGTGTACATTATTTATTCTCACATCATTGCCTATGTCCCAAATGTAGTAGTAAAAGACATTCTAACTCAAGATGGTCCTGATGGTAGAAGAGGCAATTGGATTGCCACATTTATAGAATATGACATAGAGATAAAACCCACTAAACTTATCAAAGGTCAAGGTTTAGCCAAACTCATGGCTGAATCAAATTTTCATGCCCTAGACATAAATTTTATTGCCCAAGTTGATGATCAGGAAGAGATGGCGACTCCAGAGATCAGTGAAGCCTTTTTAGAATCACCATGGTATACAAATATCATATTTGTATTACTAAACTTACAAGCTCCTCCTGGATTATCAAGAAAAAAAGCTAGATTCTTAAAACAAAAGGCAATAAGATTTTGTATATTAGATAATGTAATTTTTTGGAAAGATTATAGTGGAATTTTATTAAATTGTTTGCTAAAAAAGGAAGTTGACAAAATATTAGAAGAATTTCATGTAGGTGATTGTGGAGGACATATCTACCGGAAGACTACTACAGAAAAAATTCTAAGAGTTGTTTTTTACTGGCCTACCTTGTTTGTTGATGTCAAAAAGTATGTGACATCCTGTCATAAGTGTCAAATTTTTGAAGGTAAAAGGAAACTGCTACCCCTGCCATTAAAACCAATATCAATAGAAATGCACTTTCAACAATGGGGTCTCGACTTCATTGGTGAAATTCACCCTCCATCATCAGCCCAACATAAGTGGATTCTGACAGCCATTGACTATTTTACCAAGTGGATTGAAGCCATACCTACTAGGCAAGCCATAGATAGTGTCATTATCTCCTTTTTAGAAAACAACATACTTTCAATATTTGGATGCCCATAAAAGATAATTACTGACAATGCAGCAGCATTCAAATCTAAAATGATGGTTGATTTTTTCCATAAGTACCACATTACCCTGGGCCATTCTACTACATATTACCCTCAAGGTAATGGCCTTGTTGAATCTTCAAATAAAAGCCTTGTAAACATCATCAAAAAGTTACTAGAAGATAACAAAAAGACTTGGAACAGGAAGTTAGTCAATGCCTTATGGGAAAATAGACTTACTACCAAAAAATTTATTGGTACGTCCCCCTACCAGCTTGTATATGGGATGGATGTTGTTTTTCCATCTTCCTTAGGAGTACCAGTGATGAAAATTATCCAAGAATTACAAGTTGAGACAAATGACATTCAAATAATAATTAACCAAACAATTAACTTGCAAAAAACAAGAGAAGAGGTTTATATCAAGTCTCAAGTTATCCAAGATAAAGTAAAGAAAAATTTTGACAAAAAGAGTAAAGAAGATTTTTACATTGGAGATAAAGTGTTAAAACGGGATTCGAGAAGAGAAGATAAAGGTAAACATGGAAAATTTGATTTTCTATGGAAATGATCTTATGTTATTTATAGTTATAGAGGTAATAATGCTTTCTTTCTAAAAGAAATGGATGGATCAGATATGCTAGATGGACCAGTTAATGGCAGAATGTTGAAGCACTACTACTCCTCAGAGATAAAAGACAGTTAGTTTCATTTAATTTGATCATTGTACATATACATTGAAGATTTTAGATTGGATTGGATATTTTCCTAACAAATTTGAAGCCTGAAGAGAAGGCCCTAAGCTTTGAGAGGTAAAATATCATAAGTATGAATAATTGCAGAGATCAGAAGATACTTACAAGGTCATCACGGTCAAAAATTCAAAGGCTACTAGTCTTAAAGTTCTTGAAATTTCACCAGGAAATGCCATCCCCATGTGGAGCCACTGTTAAGGTCCTATAATAATAGGGTTCATAAATTTTGAATTTACTTTTATAGTCTTGTAAATATGCACATACCTTTCTTTCTGCAAGTTGTTTTCCTATATTTGAAAATAATAAAAAATGAAAAGAGGGTAAAAGTCCTAAAAGAAAGATCAAAGGACTTAGAAAAGAAAGATCATAAAATAATAAAAAATGAACCGCAAAAGAGAAAAAGAGATAAAATAAGACATGAAAGTGAGCAAGTCAAAATGCCACTACTATTTACTTTTATTGCAAAATAATGATTATGTGCAGATTGTCAATAAATGCCATAATCCATGATCAGTTAAATAGTTTAATCTTAACTTTTCATGCTTTGAATTTTATGTTTTAGATAGAAAATAAAGATATGTCAAACAGTTTAAACTTGAAAAATCAGTAGATAGTTAGAGAATAAATGAGGATCTCAACAGTTTAATCTGAGCCCTCGGATGAAATAAGGTTAGAATTAGATAGTTTGTATGCTTTAAAAAAAGTAAAATGGATTTAGGGTTGCAAGCTTAAATGCACCCATGAAAATGAAGTAAAAATTGTTAGAAATAGTGATGGGTAGGTAGAAAGTAGTTTTGAAAGACATGGAATAAAGCACCATCGGGCAAAAATTACTAATTTCCCATCCCCCACAATGATCCAGTATTCAAACTCTTCAGTTAAAGAGGCTTAGAGCATTTCTCTGACTTCTGTTGGGACCAGACCCAAGGCTCGATAACTGATTGGTTAAAAATATTGAATTCCCTATATAAAACCCATTGCTTCAGCATATTCACCCTTTTCCAAAGCTATGATCCATTTTCCTAAGTAAAACACCTTTTTGCTTAGTGAAAGTAAAAACCCTACTTAATTAATTTCATTTTCAAACATTCAAAAACCTATAAAATGCATTTTATCCTAAGTTCATGTGTAAAGAACTAAAATGGGACAAATTATGCTAAATGGCATATTTTACACTTTACTTGGTTTAAATTATGTATTTTAATCCATTTCATACAATAAATCTCCATTTCATATTAATTTATAACTTATATTATTATATCCTTATATTAAACAATCCTTCTAGTATTTATTAAATCCATTAGATATAAATACCCCAAAACCCACTATTTTAAGTTTAACCTATGGTTATATATCCCATGTGCCGAAAATAAACCCGCCCTTTTCCCCATAGGTTTAAACATATCAATATTATACATATCCCCCCCCTATGGTCTTTAAACACTTGTTAAACTGTTTATTTACCATATAATAATACCCACACCAATATTATTGAAACAATTGTTAATGTTTTAGTTGAAAACATAAAAACATTTATCCCCCTCCGCCAATCAAATAGTATAAAGTTTTAACTTTATAAATACATATTTATAAGGTTTAAGACCTATCCCACCACATTAACAAACCGTGGACCCCACTCCGAATTCCGAGCAACTCCACATCCAATCATAACCATTCGCATTGCTCCTCCCAAAATCTAACGATCACCTCGCCATATCGCAAATAAAGTTGCACGAACATAACACTTTCCTTTCCATGTGAAATGGGTTGTTTCGCCCTTTCCTCTCTCCTCCACGTGGGCCAGTTCTATTGGATCGCATCTAATCCACCTAAAACCACTTAGCACCTTAATCCAATGCGATAACCACTCATGTTTTTTCGCCTTCGAAGCCCGAAAACCACCAGTTTCCTCGATGTGACTTCCATTAATTGCAGGTCATTTTAAACCTAAAATTCCAAATAAACTCTGAAAAGCATCATTGATCCCTTTTTATACATTTTTTGACTGTATTGGTCCTCCCGACTCAGAGAAATAAGCATGTGCTTTGTTTTCAAGCCCAGAACCAGTGAAAAACCCGCATTTGGTGTTGAATATTGCTGAAAGGTCTTGTATTGCTTTCAGAGACCTAAAAATATACCAGATACCAATCCAAATGCCTCAGAATGTATTTCCAAAGACAAAATACCTATGTAAACAGGTATTTCCCGACAAAATCAAACCTGTTATCATATTTTAAAGGAATTTGCTAAAAGAATTGAATAAATTGAAAGCCTATTCAATCCAAGAAAGATTTTAGTTGCCCAAAAAAAGACCCAAAAAGACTCAAAGCCCTGTCAAAATTTTGATAAAACCCTGTTTTATACTGCGTTCAGTTTTAAAGGAAAATACTGAGTTTAATTAGTTTTTGCAAACTATATAAAACTTTAATTAAATCCCAGAAATATTCTACAAGTAACCCAACCCTCTGCACCCTATTTCATACAATTTTTAACCCAATTATCCATTAAAAAGGCCTAAGAACCCCTGTTACTTATTTCATAACCAGTGAGAGTCTAAAACAAATTTTTGAAGATTGAAATTGAAAGATAAATCCAAAGAAAGAACAATTTGTACCCATTTTCTTCCAAGAACCTCTATCAAAATCAAGAATACTTTTGTAAACCATTTAACCTTACAGAAGAAACCAGAAAGCCTAAAAAACAGAGTTTCAATAGTCCTAAAATCCTAAAAATGCCAAAATCAAATCCAGCTATGTCTTCCCAAGACTACAATTGTGGTAAATCTTCTACAACCTCCTGTTGTAGACATTGAACACACACCTTTAGCAGATGTGGATTCTAGGATAGCAGACCCAGTGGTAGAATTCAACTTGTTAGACATCCACTGCTGCAGTTTTGAATGGTCACTAGATCAGGCTAAAGAAATCCAAATTTGGGAGTCAAATCTACCCAAATATGTTGTTCCAATGAATAATTCATGCCAAGAGGTTGTTAGGTTATGTCAAAAATATTATGTACCTGAAAAAAGAGAAATAGTAAATGCAAACAAAGAAGTTTTGTTTACAATTACTGCTGAGTCAATAAACCATATGTTGCAACTCAAACCTGATCCTAAAGCAGTTCCTTTGTCAATAGAAGAACTTACAAATTTTTACATTGGCCTTTATTTTCCTAAAAGATTTCAGATTTTCCAAGTATTCATGCCCTTACATGTTGAAATCCCTCAAATCAACCCTCCATATTCCACTTCAAAATTTCTAGAAGGGTCTAGGCATGTCATTTCCATGTTGTCATTCATCCTAGGATACTTTACAGATGAGCATACAGATGAATCCATCCTAGGTTTCCTATCTACTTTTGCACCATGACAACCTCCTTTTGTTATCTTCAATTATGCTAAGTACATTGCTGACAATATCCATGATTAGCTTGTTAAATTGCCAACAGAAAGAGTATTTGGATATACATCCTTTCTCTTCCACATGTTCTTGTATTTTCAAGCAGACAAGTTTCCAATAACCCTCCAGAAGCTTGACATAGAAGGAAATCCACTTTCAGTCGTCTTTTGGACATCTTTGATCAGAAAAGAGTCCACATATTTCAGTTATACAGAATTTACAAATCAATTTGTTTATCCACTCAAAAACATGTTGAAAAATACAGAACAACCAAGAATCAGTGATGAAATGAAGAAGGATCTATAGCTATCAGAGCAGACTAAAACTGGAGATTGGTATTTATATGAAAAACACACAGAAATTAGAGTTTTTGGGTCCAATCTTATATCCTAAAAACTACCAAAATATGTACCAATGAGGGTTTTTTTCCTTGGAATACATCAGGAAAATCTTAAATTATGATTCAATCAACTTCCTAGTAGCTAAGAAGAAAACACAATTTAAGTTTAAGAATCAAGTGGGACCCTTTATTTGTAATCACAAAGATGCAGAAACAATAGCAGCCAAACAATTACTTGAATACATATTTAAATAAAGCTTCTCATGGAACTATGATCCATAGGGAATATTAAGTAAGATGAGGGTTAAGTGCAAACTAACACCCTATATTCATGAGAAAAAACCAGAGATTGAAAAGTTTGCTAATCAAACAGAATGGGTAAAAAAACCTTAATAGAAGCAGTAAAAGAGGGTGATACTAGTCACACCTTACAAACTGAAAAAACAAGGAGAAATAGCTACTAAAAGATTCAGAGAAGAAAGTACTTACACTACTAAAACAAAAACTCAAAATAGGTTTAAATTAAGATACAATAAAAAGCCTAAGATCAATCCAGTGGATACATAGAAAGTGACTATTGAGGTAGAAGACACAGATGTCCCAATGACAAATACATATGTTGCTACAGTCATCACAAATGAGCAAGCCAGGAAGAATCTAAATGAAGAAAATACTGAAAATTCAAATACACAGTTCATATAAAAACAGAAGAACATGGAGGCATCCTCCCCATAGATAGCAGAAGGAAAAGACCTTGATATCAGGGAAAAATATAAGCAGATTAAGGAAAAGAATGAAGAAATCAAAATTGAGATTTATTCTCATTTTTTACAACAAACACCAAGTATTCAAAACATAATTTTATCAGCTTTTGACTATTCAAATAAAAATTTGATTATGTCAGTGTTGTAGCCTACAATTAAGACTCCAAAGACAGTTACAGATTACAAGAAACTTGATCTAGAAGTGCCAATAGACAGTATTCATGAACTAGATCAAATTGAGTTTCATAGACAATGTTCAGAGATGTTATATTCAACCATGACTACCAAGGCTATGAGTGTCCAGAAACTTTAGAATGCAATCATAAACATGAGAGAACAAATGAAAATTGACAAAGCTTCCACATATGCCAAAGACCTTAGGATTAAGTCTTTGGAAGAGTTGGTTATCCAAGTTGGATATGATCCTGCAAATGTTAAAGTTGTAGAGGAGTTAGTGAAGAAAACGAATGCTGACATTGCAGCAATAAGGAAACAGCTCAAGCTTCCATCAACTGAAAATCCTCAAGCCAAAGAAATTTTACAAGAACAGACTCAGAAGGATTACATTATGAACTCGACTTTTCAGCTGACGGGACAGATAAAAGAAATGGAAATTCAAATGGACAAGCTTGTCCATGAAGGTGAAACTACAAAGACTCAAGTGTTGAAAATGCAGCAAGATGATGGAGCTTAGTGAAATGAAGTCACCTTCACTATGGGTACCCGCAGCGACCCTGCGCAAAATCTATTTTTAGACTATGTCTATTTTTGAGACATATGGAGCATGGTTCGGGGATTCCAGCTTGAGATTATTGAAGTATGTCAGAAAGTGTTGGTAAAAAATAGATGGGAGACTCTATTTTTAGGTCAAAGAGGTCGAAGTCTATTTTTAGACCTGCCTCTCCCAAACAATAGGGAAGTCAAATATTATTTAATTTTTAATAATATTTAGACTATAAACAACAGCTTACTCCTTCTTGGATCACTTCGTTCGAGCTACGTAAGTGGCCTGCATCCGACAGAGGAATCACGGGGTTCCCAAGGGTTTGATGGTAATTATGCATGGTTGACTTCGGCTTTAGACTCCCGCGTTTAAGTTTGGTGGAGTTAATGAGCGTATAGTGGAGTTGTGTTCGTTTATTTTAGTTGACCGATCGAGATTATTTAACTAGATAATCAATTAGTTATGTATGGAGTGAATTAAATATTATTTAATTCATTAATTAGTAACTCATTATTCAACTCAAGAACACATCAGCTCACTACAGCAGTATGACTGGCCTGAGACTAGTGAAAGAGGTAGATGAAAGGGTGGAGTTAGCTATCGTTTGTGTGACTATACCGTCGCTATTTGCAACACACAGATAGGTGGAGTAAGCCCATGAGGATTGCGTAGTTCGGGGCCGGTGGTTTATCTATAAAAAGAGGCCATCCCATAGCATTAAAAACATGCAATAGAGGCAAGGCATGTGAGGTTTTGAACCGCAACCCGTTCAAAACTCGAGCTAGATCAGGTAATCGTATGAGAAAGTACCGAGTACTTGTGAGAGTATTGTACCAGTTTGTTACTTGATTTATCCATTATAATATACACAATAGCCGGGGTTTTCAGCTATAAGCTTTCCCCATACATACCGTTAATGTGTATGATGATTTGATGTGTTATCGCTTGATTTTATTTCCGCATGTGTGATGATCCGAGTTGAGTTGAGTGGAAGAGATTATGTGTTGTGTATGAAGTTCAAATAGTATGTGACCGTAGGATAGTCTCAGGATAATTAATCATTATTCAAATAAATTTATACATGGTATTGGAGCTATTGAAGTTCAGATTGATCATCACAGGCATTACAAACTTATTTCAAAAGAGACTGCAGTCCGCATGCGTTGTAGCCTCCGATTCATCTTTCTTCTGAAAGTGAAAGGTCCGGTAAATGCCCTTGTAGTCGATCTCTATGCTAGAAATAATTTGTTCTCACGATCTAGAGCGTTTTGAGACGGAGGTGGAATTCAAAATTTTGGCAGCTAGCTTTGTTTTCGAGGCCGTGTTGAAAATGTCTTTCAATCTGCCACTTCGAATATGCCTCTTGCTGCGTTCGAATTATGTTGCATGGAAGGATCGATGGAAGCGTATTAGAAGATAATGGTCTCGAAGGAGTTCGTAGATACGGATGTCCAAAGCCCACCGATCCGCCGAAGTCGATGCACAGCAAAAGAGTAATCGGCGAAGTGTCGAAGGATCCCGTTGGAGGGCGTCAAGGATCATATTGTATCCACTCGCATGGAAAGGCTACTCCATATTTAATGGGAAAGCTACCCCGATCTATTCCGCAGCAAGAGTGGTTCTAGAAGGAAGTTGGCGCTCAAAGATAAGCTCGTGTGAACATCGTATGAGAAGGGCGACAAGACGCTGCATCTCTCACAAAGTTCACTCGTTAGATGAGCCGGGAAGTGTGGGGGTGATCGTCGAAGACGCAGGACATGGTCGACCCGGCTCTCCTTGGTCTTCCGGCCAAGGCTCGGGCACTCATATCAAGATAGTGTCAATGGTCGGGAGAAGCCGTTGGGATGGGAGCGCTTGGGCGGATCTCTACGCAGGAGGAGATAAGGAGGACTACTTCTGAGATGGCTCTTCATCAAAGGGAGTCGATGAAGAAAAACTCGCGCTTTGTACAAAGCAAAGAAAGGGAAAGGTAAGAAACCTTCTCATTCTCCGGTGCAAAGGGAAGAAGCGTATATGGCTAAAGTGAAGTGTTTTCACCGGCCATGATCACGTTTACATTATGCTACAAATTGTCCAAAGAAGAAGAAGAACAAGCAAGAGGGAAGATTCAAGTGCAGATGGAGAAGCTTTGGCTTCACGCTTGAGCTTGACTTTCACCCATCGCATGCTTGGTTTCAAAGTGGTGCGGCCGGGATCATGGTGTCTTGACGCCAAGGCCACTCCATATGATCAGATATCGGGAGTTGTTCTCGTATCCGGAGGACAAAGATTTGGGTGTGCACATCGAGATGGGCGATGATGGCAGATGTCAGCAGGATCGGTATCGTACCATATCCTTTCGTAGGAGTCTGCAAACCCTTTGTATCAAGGATGTCATGCATGTACCGGGATTGAAGAAGAACTGATTTCGGTGACCATGCTGGAGGATAAGGGGTATGATGTACTTGGGCTTTCAGAAAATCCTTCCTCGCGTAGTGTGACTACCTGGAGAGACCCTAAGATAGGGGTTCAAATCCCGAACCTTGCTTAGCGTGCAGATGGCCGTAGCTATGGCATGCAGGCGTGACAAGTGGTGAATCGGGATGATGAGGGCGAACCGTGGCACAAGAGATTAGCCACCTTCACTCATGGCTTTGAAGATTCTACAAAGACATTTCTTACCCGGGCTTCTCAAGGGCACCCCTGCGGCACGTACTCTCCAAGGTGCAAGGTGTACTTAGGGGGAATAAGGAAAGCCACTCACGAGAAGGATAGTCGCGCCACGATGATCCTGAGAGAAAGTTCGTCACGTACGTGTAGGTCCTTTCAAACATTTAATACGTGCGACAGGAATTATGTGATCTTTTTGTTGATGATTTTCTCGAAAGTGTCGTATCTTCTTCATGCAGAAGAAGAGCGATACATTCGCGAAGTTCGTGAGCTAAAGCACCGGTCGGCATGGAGCGGTGAAGAAGGTGATTGTTTCATGAGTGGATAACTGCGGTGACACCTCATCTTCACGAATTCATGAGTTACAAAGACAAGGGATTCAGAGAGAGCCTATCGCATCACAATCCACAGCAGTAATCTGGTGAAGCCGAGGCAGAAGAAACGAACGATCATGCGTGTCGCACAAAGCATGTATGTATGATCAGCCTACCCTTCACTGGGATGAGGCATGCAATATACAAGGGCAGAACCGTTGTCCTCACAAGGTTCTTGGCATGAGCACACTGGAGAGGAGGCTTATTCGGCAAGAGGCCCAATATTTCCCATTTAAGGATTTTTGGTTCTCCGTCTACATGCACATGTGAAGAAGGATGCGATGAAATGGATCCAACCGCCAGGTTGGAAAACATTTTGGGGTACACCGATACACCTCACAACTATCGGTGTATTTTTCGCATGGGCCGCAAGACTGTCAGGCGACGGATATAAAATTTCAAAGAGGGAGAACCATGCAATGTTCGCTTGAGAGGGAGCTACACTTGCATGCATGAGGAGCCGTTAGTTCCTAAGGAGGAGCTTCTAGATGTGGATCAGCCACAAGAGGAGGTTCAGAGGTGAAAGAAACCAACCAGCAAGACCAACCATCGCAGGGCGCATGCGCACCACAGAAGCCGAGCGACCAGTTCAGATGCAAGAGAAGGTTGTAGGACCACCCACAAGACAAATAAGCAGACAGAGACAACATACCCTGACTATTAATCGGATACATGGCTTTTGTGAGTCAATGCTGCATGAGCCATCCTCTTTTGAGGAAGTCGCGGAGGAACCCGATGGGCTGATGCCATGATCGGTTAATGATTCGATCGTCGTAAATACAGGCGGGAGATTGTCCTGGACCGGTGGGGAAATCCTCGGTGGGTTCGCGATGGATCTACAAAGGTGAAGGTGCTACCGACGGGAGTGTGGAGAAGTACAAGGCGAGATTTGTCGGCCGTGGCTTTTCACAGACGAGGGATTGACTATGAGGAGACCTTTGCACCTCGTCGCAAGGTACTCTTCCATACGGAACATCTCTGTTTCCCGCCGTTGTATGGGGTGGCACATTCATCGATGGATGTGAAGACCGCGTTCCTCAATGGATTTATTGAGGAGGAGGTGTGCATAGAGCAGTCGAAGGTTTTAAGATTTTAGCAAGGAGTCGCATGTGTGCCGACTCAAGATAGCACTGTACGGCCGAGCAAGCACCCCGTGAAGCCAAAAGGACTCCTCCTGACAGACAACTACCATTGGGCTTGGGATTCTCCAAGAGTGAGGCGATCCAAACTGTACTCATCGTGGTGAAGGGGAGATGTTGGATCACCAGATCGCAGGGAGATGATCTGATTTTGACCTCCATACAGCGTCGGATACTTGCCAAGGAGGATCTGTGACGAGAGTTTTAGATGAAGGACTGGGCATCCTTCATTATTTCGGGATTGGAGATTCGGGGCCACAATGAGATCGTTTGTTTCTTTGTGCAAGTGCGCGTTCCGGGGAGATCGGAGAGGTTCAACATGCAAGGTCAAAGCTCTCTTCGACACTCCTCTTCCGGGTGGTTGGAGGAAGGAGGATGCTACTTCACGGAGGTAGTGGATGCCACCGTTCATCGATAGCTTCGTGGTCACTTATGTATCTCGGTCAATACACTAACCGATATATACGTTATGCGCTTAACCGCCGTAAGTTATAAGCCTATCAAACTCTTTTGGAAGGCAAGAAAGCATGTATTGCGCTATATTAGAGGTAACATCAAAGATATGGTTCATACGACAGGGAGGATTCACGTGAGGTGGCATGGCTTCACGATTGGTATCATCATATCGAGATTGTGTTCGCGGGAGAAACGATGATGCTTTCATATGTTCCCACAGAGATCGTGATGCCGACATCCCGACGAAGGCGCTCACCGTGGAGCAAGTTCGAATTCCGCGTAGGCAGGATAAAAGGCAGATAATCCATATCTTCGTCGAGGAGTAAGCTAAAATGTTAAGATGATGGAGTTTAGTGAAATGAAGTCGCTCACTAAGTGGGTTCGTGCGACCTCTGCGCAAAATTTATTTTTTAGACTATGTCTATTTTTAGACATATGGAGCATGGTTCCTGTGGATTCCGCTTGAGATTCTTGAAGTATGTGTCATGTTGGTAAAATAGATGAGACTCTATTTTTAGTCAAAGAGAAGCCTAAGTCTATTTTTAGACCTGGCTTCTTAAATGTGAAGTCAATATTATTTACCTTTAATAATATTTAGACTATAAACAACAATACTTTCGGGAGCACTTCGCCCGAGCGGGCGAAGTGGCTCATGCATCCGACAGAGAATCACGTGGTTCCCATGTTTGATGGCATCATGCATGGTTGACTTCGCTAGGACTTCAAAGTGGCAAGTTTGGTGGAGTTAATGAGATGTATAGGGTTGTGTTCTCCGTTTATTTTACTAACCGATTGAGATTAGTTTAACTAGCTAATCAATTAGTTATGAGTGGAGTGAATTAAATATTATTTAATTCATTAATTAGTAAACTATTATTCAACTCAAGAACACATCAAATACTGTATGATCATTTGGTGGAGACCAAGAAAGAGGCAGATGAAAGGGTGGAGTTAGCTATCAACAGTGGACTATACCGTTGCTATTTGCAACAAGCTACGTATAGGTGGAGTAAGCCCGTGAGGATTGCGTGCAGTCAGCCGGTGGTTTATCTATATAAAGAGGCCATCCCATAGCATTAAAAGCACGCAATAAGCGAGGCAAGGCAATTGGCGGTGAGTTTTGAACCAAGAACTCCGTTCAAAACCGAGCTAGATTGTGGGTAATCGTATGAGAAAGTACTAAGTACTTGTGAGGAGTATTTTACCGATTTTTGTTACTTGATTTCTCCATTATAATATACACAATAGTCAAGGTTTTCTTACTATAAGCTTCCCCATACATACCGTGTTAATGTGTACGATGATTTGATGTGTTATCGCTTGATTTTATTTCTCGCATGTGTGATGATATGAGTTGAGCTTCGAGTGGAAGAGATTATGTGTTGTGTATGAAGTTCAAATAGTATGTGACCAGGATATTCATGGATAATTAATCATTATCTTCAAAGAATTTCTACATCGTAAACTTACTATGATCCCCATGGTTACTACATTTGTGCCTTTAACTCGCAATATTGGCACCACAAAGTAGCACCGGCTACCGCAAAGGATGTTGACATCATCCACAACCCCGCCCACAGAGCCGCCATTGCCGTAGCTCAATATTCGATGAAGCTAGTAAACTATTCAAATCCATGGAGAAAATGACACTAAAAACCATGAGATCAACAGACAAGGGTAGTAATTGAAAATCTTGAAGATACCAAGAAACTAGCCCAAATCAATGCCAAAATTCATGAATAAAAAGGCTAATGTGTTAGATGTTGAATTGAAGAAATTACAAAAGGATTTAACCTCACAGGACCCAATTTCATTTATAAAAAATCAGTATGGAACAAAATCATTGAAGCCATCAATGATATATGGCCATCAATCTAGGTAATATATGAGAAAATATTTTCTAAAGGCAAATTTCTCAAGAAGAGATTCAGAAACAAAGATGAACTGGTAACAAACCCGAACAAGCTCCTGTGAATCGATCAAATTTCTTAACACCAAAAAAAGCAAGAGTTGGAAGAACTTGAAATCACTAATAGAATAGAAACAATCCTTGAATAAGGAAAGTCAAGTCAAAGAAGAATCTAATGAAGCAACTTGAAGAAAATGTGGAAATATGAATATAGCCATAACCAAGTTTATATAAGTTGAATTGAGATTTTGAGGAAAAAGGTTTGCATAACATTTTGGTGTTTAATGATAAACTCATGACATAGGAGGATTACAACAAGAAAATTAGATATTATGCAAAATAGCAAGTGAACAAGACAAATAGGACAAGGAATTCCAATAGGCGCCTTTTACACAAAATCTTTGAAAACTTGTTTTATCTACAACATGCGATAAAACACTTATTTGTCATAAACCAACATTTGTCGATATACTCAGGTAGATGAGAATTTTAGGAAGTTAAAAAATATAAAAATTCCAATGAATAAACTTGGGAATCATTGACCGACTTACCGTAAAAAATTCAAATTCTGGCAGATAAAAGGATAAAACAAATTGGCTGATTTTTTCATAGTCAAAACAGAATTTATTACAACAAAAGAAAATACATTTATAGAGGTTAAAAAGTATCGTAGTTAGAGAGTATCGCAGTGAAAGAGTATAAGATAAAGGAGATAATATTTCAAAAATAGACTTGAAAATATTTGTGCCAAAGAAGAGGACACCAAGGATAGCAACCACCGCACCTAATACACAAACATATTTCTATTTTATTTGGATAAATAGGACAACTTGCTAATTTGTTAAGGCTATCATTATTTTGTTGTAAAGATATTTTATTTTTCTTAGATAATTCCTAGAAGCATTCTAGGATATTTTGTAAACACTTTTGTATATATACTTCATCTTTGAAGTATTATTGTGGAATAAATTGTCAAGATTTCTATAGTCAAATTTGTTATACTTGAAGGCTTTTTGTAGCAAGTTTTGAGTAGCATCGGGTCAATTCAACTAGCATAATATTTTAGGGTTCATGTGATGAGCCATTGAAGTGAAGTACTTTATACTTCTTATTACCGTTTATCTTTCTCTATCGTATGCATCCATATAAGTTTTCTAAATTTGAATGATAAACTAGGAGTATTACTATAGGATTTGTTAAAAGCACCTCGTCTCAACTATTTATCATTTCTATGTTCTTCACGTATTTCCATAGTAGGAACCTTGGCCTCTTCCCCCTCTTTCGAATGACCTCTGCCTAAACCTTCTCTATCCGCATCAAATGATTCTTAATTTCCTTTATCCCGATCAACCACTTCACAAAACTCGCCTTCCAAGATCTTCAAAGACCCGTCTATCTTACCCTAAAAAAATTTTATTTTCGATCTTGATCCTAGTCCTTCATTCTCGTTATTTGAATCCTTAGCCCAATGGAAAAACAGATTCGCTACTATCCATCTCATTATGATTATTCTCACCCAAACCAAATCAAACTAAACCAAATTTGCACATCAACTAGTCATAATATTTTATAATCAAAACAAAGTTAAATATTATAGAGAAAGCCCTCTCCAAACCCTAGGAAGGCTAGATCCTAGAGTTTAAAATTTTTTTCTATGGTTACCTCTAATGTTCTTCGGGACTAAAAACCAAAAAAAAAAAAATTTCACAACTTTAGAATTATTAGAGTGATAACAATACATATATACAAGATCAAGCACTAAGAACCAAAGCATGTGCCCAAGTCACATGAGGAAGGAGCCCATGAAAGGGGGCACACTTTTTCACAACGCATCAAACAAAATAGACAAAAGAGGAAAATTATAAACACCAAAGGAGTTTTAGGCATACCGCATGTGGGCTATATCCCAATGCAAAATTAAAACGTGTAGCAAGCCACAAGGTGTTTTTGCCAATTATCCGCAATGAGAGACATTAACTCCAAAAGCATACAACACGCAAACATGGGTGAATTTCGAAAATCCGAGAGAATTTTTTTGACTAACATGGGGCAAAGAAAATAACATCTCTTCAATTTTATATAGGTTTCAAGAGCAGGGATAACTAAGACATGTCCGAAGACCATTTTTTCAAAATTTTAGTTTCCCTATTTAAGGTAATATCATGGCAACTATTATGGAGATATGGAGATGGAATTTGAAAATTAGAGAGTTTTTTTTTACAAGAATAGGGCAAATGAACAATGACCTATCTCTTATTTTTCATATGTGTCACCATTAGGGAGAAACAAATGTCCGAGTGTACCCCTATTCTAAGCGTATCTGGCCTGCATTTTAGCTCGATCTTTTAGGGATTATGTTTCCGATCAAAGTTGGGACTCATGTTCGAGAGACTTGTGCCTGTGCTCTTAGTGGTGAGCTAAATAATGGCACCCTTCCTTGGTTTGTGAGACCCGTGAATTCTTCTTCAAAATGCAGTATCAAGAATAGGAAATTCTACATGGAAGCTTTGGGTATCAAGTATTTAGTTGTAGTTCTCTGGGCAGACATGCTCTTAATTTCTTTTCATATTTTTCCCCCATCGTCAATTTTTTGGTTTGAAAGATCGGGATGACGATGTGAGGGAAGTTTTAGCAGTCCTCGAAACCCACGTACCGGCTCAGCCTCCTTCTCTGTCATATGGTAGATACTATCTCAGAAGCTATGGGAGATTTACTCGATCTCGATGATCGACTTTCCCACGAGCATTGTTATGCATTTGCTCGCAGTTGTATTCACGTGGCACCGAAGTGGTACCAAAACTTAGAGGTCACTACGCCCAGTGCAGAGGCAGATGACGACCCGAGTGAAGCAATTCAGCTTGATGAACATGGAGATCCAGAAATCCGATGATAACCCATACCATCAAGTTTGGATCCTCGCCATGGTTATTTATGAGCGAAGCAATATTTCATCAATCTTTCATGCCGCAATGCATATTTTGGAGCAACTTCTTTTCGAGGGCCGGGAATTAAAGGGAATTCCCTTACTATGCTCATAGGAGGAGTTGTGATTAGCTTCAAATTGTTATTTTTATTCTTGGTTAAAGCTTTCAACCACCCCTAGCGGGTCTCCATATTGGATGCGTCCAAAATGTTTTCACCATTTTCTCTTGCAAGAAAAAAATTCAATTTAAGGCACCCAGTAACATCGAGGGATGCGAAGAGAAAATATAAACCTTGGAAATCTCATTTAAAAATGCCCGAGAAGCAAGCTCCTATTAATAAGTTGCAGCTTGTACCAAAATAAATCTCAGCCCCCCCTTCCCCTTTCCGATGTTAACACTACGATAAGTATGAAATATGGTCTTGGTCTCGATTCTTGCACCCACGTGGCAAGTGAAGGTTAATTCACACCCCCCCCCCCCCTCTAAAAAATCTTACCACTTCTCCTACCCTCCGAAATACCATTTTCGTTAAGAATCATGTGGCCCTACCACCATTACTCTCGCCACAAGTTCTCCACATAGTCGTTCCACACCATTTCTATCCAAAAGGTTTATTAGCATTTTTGTATGTTTTTAAAGTGAGCGGGTTTTCACTATGGTTATAAGTTCCCGATTATAAATGGAAAATTGGGTTTTCTATTTTAAAAATCCACTACAACAAAAACAAAGGTAATAAAAGGGAGACACACATATAAAGGCTAATTCAAAATATTTTTCAACAATCTTCTAGTTAGCATCCATCTCCCAAGGACAAATTCGTCAAAAAAATCAAAGTGCATTTGGGGAAATAATAAAATAAATCGGGCAATAAGATTCAAAATTTTAAATAGACAATTGCCAATTATTTCCATAATTAAGCTAAACACCAAATGGAAGTCTATGATGTCAATGCATTTTAAGGATTTCATATCAAAAGGAGATTTGATTAGCAAATCTTCATAACTCAAAATAATTTCCACAGAATTGATTCTGGGAGGGGTGCGTATCTTCGAGGCAAAATATCGTGAAATTAACCAACTAACTCCAAGTGTGGTGCAGTAGGTGTATGGAGAGGCGTGAAAAGACATACTTTGTAGAATATGGCTCCACACTTAAAAGAGAAGATATAGGAATATTAATAGTGACTACCACCATTCAGAATTTGTGTGTTCAAACAAATCCACACGCAGCGGGTTCTCGAGATAATTTGGAGTTCTAGTTGCAAATTAATTCTGCCATTGTCAAGATAGGGTTGTCTTCTTTATTATTTTTCTTAATTCCTATAATGAAGAATCAAAGGGTATTTTGTAATGTTATGTATATGGGATTACTTAGTTTTGTAAAAGGGTAGGACTATGAGGGATCCGTAGGTAGGATGGGACAATGTTGTAAAGCATCTCATAGAGCCTCTTTCGATCATTTCAAGAATACAATTGAAGCATTGCTGTGATTCTCGTGTGATTCATGTTGGTGAAGTGCTTCTACACGTATCTATGTTCCCTACCATTCATTCGATATCCATAAATTGTCAATTATCCAACGTAAAATTTAGAGCAAAATTTGTTTAAAGGACATCGTTTCTCCGGCTTTGGATAATTTCTATGTTTTCTACTAGAGGGTTAGTTTCGGTAATTTTAGTTGCTCGCCACAATCCTTTCTCACCTTTTTCTCGGGCTACATCACTCAATAATCTTAATAAACCAAAAACGATGACACGATCTCCGTAAGCTTTCAAGAGAACTCGGATTGATTAAATTAGGTTTCTTTGACTCATTACGCAATGGTCCATTTCCCTTGTTGTCCCAATCAATTCAAACAATTTTAAAACCAAATCATGTGCCTACCGACTCAGCCTAAAATGCCCAATCAAAAAAGCCACATATAATAGAGAGATCCCTCTCATGGTCTAAAGAGGGCTAGATCCTAGGCTCGAATGTGTTTTATGGTTGTCTTTTGGATTCCTATTTCACCGAATTATAGAGCGCTAACATAGTGGTGACCATATTGGGGAGCTTTCTCCATTAGTGCACTTCAAGTTTCAATTTTGACTTCTAATTGTGAATAGAAGTTAAACATAAGAAGGTGTTAATCCATTCACTTCGTGACTCAAACAAAGATTCACTAACACTCCACAAGCTCAAGATGGGACTGGGCTTGCAAGGAGATATTCCAATGAACAGAGATTACATTCCAGGTTTCCCAAACAAAATGCATCAGTAAAGTCGAAATAAATATTCCTATTTTTCAAGATGAGAATGTTTATATTGCCTTGTTACATCTCATCAAATTTCACAAGCATTCATGGAAGCTCTAAAAAGCTGAATGGCATGAGGTCCGCTAGCCATGAAGATGTTCATGGAAACATTAGAAGGAAAAGTGAGAAAATTGTATGAAGGTTTAAACCCCTCGTAGCTTGTTTTCTTTAAAATATTTCCACAAAGAATTTTATGAGAATTATAAAGAATGGTTTATCCATTCTGTCATTAGTGGAACAGCAGACATCAGGTTGAGGATTTCACAGCGTACTAAAGTATCGATGAAGATCTAGAAGGTATGGATGATGAGGACTATTAGAAGCACTTTTATGAATTTTCAAGTTAATTGTCATGACGATCAAGAGAAGTTAGTTGAAGATGAAATAAATCAAGAAATGAAAATTCAGATTCCCATTATCTCTCTTTAGAGACAAATGATAATTCATCTCGCTCCTTTATACAAAACTAAAGAAGATATTCAACATCATGGTCATTCTTCACAAGAGAAAAAGAAAACAATTGTTGTTTAATTCAAAGAAAAGAAAGACTACCTCCTTTAATCGAAGAAGAAATTAATCGCATTTTAAGTATGTACCAACCTTTCAATATTTATGTGATCAAGAGATCAATTCCAATTTTTCTACCGTTGATTTATGTCCTCAAGTCATTCCTCATGAAGAAACAAAGGTAGAAATAACATTAGTGTTGATGTTTTTTTACATTCACACAGTTTTATTGTTAGAAATTAATTTTTTCATCAAAATGATGGTCTTCGTACGTAATTTAGCAATCTCAATCAAGATATATTAGATTTTAATACAGGAAAACATATTGGGTATATAATAAATATTCCATATCGTATAATCATGAATAATGTTTAGGTATTCTCTTTAATAATGATCATGAGCATAATAACTGGAACAAAGAGTAGTCCTAAACATGAAGCTTGTTATTTGAATCCTTAGGACCAAGCATTTTTCCAAGATAATTTTGGTCGGGGCCTCAGAATCATTTTAAAAGAAGGAATATGCTATGACATAAAATGGTTTGTTGCAATATTTGAGGAAAATTTGAACACTTATGTTCAAAGGAAATTAAGATGGGAGTGGTCATTTTATTTTTTCTGTACCTCGCTCAAAAGTGAAAAGAATAAGTCATGTAGTCATTTAATCGATTAGATATATTGGAGAGAAGGGTTCACTTAGTGATATATCGTCACTAAAATAAAGTAGTATATTTGGTGTGCAAATAATCTGCTGTCAAGCATTGTTTTCACCTCGTGTTTTAGTTCAGCTTTTCAGATTTTTTTTAGTACGAAGCAACATGGTTTTGATTTTCCACAGTCAGTTGTGAATTAGCTTTCAATAAAAGATCATAGGGCAGGATTTTTGCGCTTGGGGACAACCCAATGATTAGTCGGTCTCGGGAAACTTAGAGTCCTATGGATTCTCGACACCTCCAAAGGAGAGTTTCCATCCCGAGGTGGAGCCACTATTAGACCTTATATTTATAGGGGAATTAGGGTTTTTATTTATATATATTGGTTTGCATTGTGTTGAAAATAATTTCGTCCTAGAAAGTTGGGTATATATTTCAAGGTTAGGCGTATGTCTTCAGCACATATTCAAATGCTAAAGATTTTAGTTTGGAATATATATTAAAGCATATATTTAAATCCCATTTTTTTGGCAAAAATTGCCACAAGAGCCAACTCTTTATAGGACACCAAACCATGGGTTAACTCCTACTCTAGTGAACATATACAAGATCAAGCACTAAGAACAAAAGCATGCACCCAAGTCACATGAGGAAGGAGCCCATGGAAGGGGGTGCCCTTTTTCCCAACACGTAAAAAATAGGACAAAATTGGCAATTATAAATGCCAAAGGAGTTTTGGGCATAGTGCATGGGATATATCCCAATGCAAAATCAAAACGTGTAGCAAGCCCCAGGGTGTTTTTGCTCATTATCCGAACGTACACATTAACTTCAAAAACTTACAACAAGCAAAGAGGGGTGAATTTTGAAAATCGTGAGAGAGGTTTTTTTACCATCATGGGGAAAAACAATAACCTATCTCCAAGCTTTTTGCATAGGTGTCAACATTGGGGATAAACGAATGTCTCAACAGTACCTATTCTCAACATTCACCCAGATTTCAGCTCAGATTTTTTAGGGATTATGTTTCCGATCAGTTGGGAATCATGTTCAAGAGACTTGTGCCCGGTTTCCTAGGTTGCATAAAGCATATGTCACCCTTCCTTGGTTTATCGTACCTTAAGCATTCTTCTTCAAATGGCATAATCATCATAGGAAATTGACATGGAAGCCTTTTTGGGTATCAAGTATTTAGTTGTATTTCGGCAAAACATGCTTCAAGAATATATTTGCGTACTTTTCCCGCCATCAATTTTGGTTTGAAAGATCGAGATGACGATGTGAGGGCGCTTGTAGTAGAGGCCTCAACACCCACTCGCATCGCCTGCGCTCCTTCTCGTTAGATGGTAAATACTATTCTTATGAAGCTATGGGATATTAGTCGATCTCGATGATCGTGAGTCCTTCCACGAGAAGTGTTATGCATTGGAAGATTTGAATTAACAATCATGTACCAAAAAATTTAGAAGCCACTACCAAGCAAGGCATTTACCGATCAACTCAGTGAATAAATTCACTTTCGATGAACATGGAGATGGTGCAAATCTAATGATAACCCATACTTGGCATCAAGTTTGGATCCTCGCCTATCATTATTTATGAGTCACAAGATTTCACCGTCCGTCATGCCGCAATGTGTATTTTGGAGCGACTTCGTGAGGCTGGGAGCAAAGGGAATTCTTACTATGCCCACAAGAGGAGATATAATTAGTTGCAAATTGTTATTTTGATTCCTGTTTAAAGCTTTCAATCACCCCTACTGGGTCTCCATTGGATGTTTCCAAAAACATTTCACCCATGTCTCTTCCAAGAAAAAGTTAATTTAAGGCTGCTACAATGTTGAGGGCTATGAAGGGAGAAAATATAAACCTTGGAAATATCGCTATAAATGTTGAGAAACAAGCTCCTATTAATAAGTTGTAGCTGTACCAAAAATAAATTCCCCCCCCCCTCCCTTCCCATTTCTGATGTTAACACTCTGGGAGGTCCGAAATGAGTGGTATCTGTCTCGATTCTTGCAATCTACATGGCAAGCAAGAGAAAGCACCCGCACCCCCCCTCTCAAACATCTTACCACTCTCCTACCCTCTCGAAATACCATTTATCGGTTAAGAATTCTATGGCCCTACCACCATTACTCCTACCATCGCAATTGCTCCTCAGAAATGCTCCACACAATTTCTATCCAAAGTTTTCTTAAAGCATTTATGTATGTTTTAAAGTGGACAAGTGGGTTTCCCAACTATGGTTATAAGTTCCCGATTATAAATGAAAAAGTGGGTTTTTTGTTTTAAAACTCAACTATAACAAAAAAAAAAAGGTAATAAAAACAAAGATATTTAATACAATGGCCAATTCTAAAATATTTTTCAATCATATTCTAGTTAGGAAGATCCACCTCCAAGCACAAATTCATCAATGAAAAATCAAATTCGCATTTTGGGGAGATAGTACACATGTGGCACATATTCCAAATTTTTAAATAAACAATTTGGCTTGCTATTTATAGAATTAAACTAAACACAAATGGTGGTATATGATAAATATAAACTTTTTAAGGATTCCATATCAAAATAAATTTGACCAACAAATCTTCATAACTCAAAATAATTTACACCGACGCATTCTAGCAGTGTATCTGTAGGCAAAAAGATCAAGAATCTTCACTCCACTAACTCCAAGTGTGGTATAGGCAAGTGCAGCGGGAGGCAATGAAAAGATAGATTTTGTGGAATATGGCTCCACACTTAAAGGAGCAGATATAGGGATATTAATCTACTTGCCCGCATTCGCAAATTTGTGTGTTCAACAACTACTTCGCATGGTTCTCGAGATAATTTGGATTTCTAGTTGCAAATTAATTTTCCATGTTGTCAGATGTGGTTGTCTTCTTTATTCTTTTTTCTTCGATTCCCGTGTTTGAAAATCAAAGGGGTTTTGTAATGTTATATATATATGGGATTACTTTGTTATGTAAAAGGATAGGATTAGTGAGGGATTTGTAGGTAGGAGGGGACAAGTTTTGTGCTGTACCATAGGTTTCGATAATTTCAATGATACAATTGCATCATTACAGGATTCTCATGTGATTCATAGGTGTTGGGGAAAAATACCGAGAGGGGGTGAATCGCATTTAGTGCATCGAAAAATTTTTACTTTTTCTTTCTCTAAAACCCATACGCTACTTTACCGAACCCAAGTCGCGTATACACGTGGATATCCTCAATGAAACTCGTGTATTAATGGAGATCTCATTATGCCGATAGTTTTTTTTACTTAGATCATTGCATCATTCATTCATTAGATGTTTAGTAAGCAGAACATGTGCAAGAAGAACAAGAATAAATCATCACACATAAGCACACACATGAACACCAGATTTATGGAAACCCAATTTCTCGAGAAAAGACCGTTATTTGTTGTCTACTAATATTTATTATAAATAAAATATCTTACAAATATCATGGCCGGTGCGTACCATACTAGCACGTGCACCCACCTCGTTAAGGCTATAACCTTCTTTTACACAAATTTCTCCCCGGAAGGGAGCTACACCGCTCACATTAACCACCATCCGGAAGGGAGCTACTACCCTCATCGAAGGCTTCGACCTCAAAGACCACCGTACCACATTTCATCAATTTTTAACCGGATCAAACAAGGCTTCAACACAACCCTTCACTTATCAACAAATATATTTTACCCAATACTTCTCAAACATAGCATCCACCGAAACTTAATATCGCAGATAACCTGCATTTAATAGATATGCAGATGTAAACTCAACCCATAACATTCATTAATTCAAATATCATAGCTACTTTTATTCACTAAAGTCGCGTGAATACGCTTTTTTATTTAATAACCTCGCGTATTTCCAGGCATAACATGGAATGCATACGCTACTTTTCCGTACTTAAGACTCGTGTATACGCGCTTCTCTTCGTATCAACTCGCGTATACTTCGAGAACACTAATTTTTCATAATGTGTTCAAACTCCGTATCTCGTATCCGTAAATCGATTTCCTATCTTGCATACAATCTATCAAACTATGCAGAATCGTTTAGACAAATATTCTTCCTTCATTGAATCGTCAACCAACAACTCGATCTTACAACATAATTAGTAGCACAATCAACATTCAAACAAACCTGCATCTGTATGAATACATCCTTGAAAGATAGCAAGAAATGAAGATAACAAACATCGTACATTTCATTCCACACACTTCGCCTAAACCTCAGATTCCATACGCGCTTTTACTTCACCGAACCCGTGTATATACGTTTTCACAGAGACAAACCCGTGTATAATTCAAGCATTTTATTCTTTAGAAACCCCCGACCGCCATACACGCTTTTCTTTAATCGACTCCGCGATACGCACTTTTACCAAGACAAACTAGCGTATAGATCTATAAAAGATAAAATTACAATGGTACCCGTATCTATAAACTTACTCCATTTCTTCAATTTCTTCATCGACTTTGCGCCAGTCTTCATCATTTCCTTTCGCATCATCCTAGAGATTCATCATTTCTAGATCTAGAGATCTCGAACCTTCATCATATCCATAGGTGCATCATAGATTCGTATCTATATCCATTAAGAACAAAGTTCAACTATGCAGATATACTTCGCAGTGAAGTATTCATTAAAACCCATATGCACACCTTGCACTATTATTCTCTTCTCCTTATATAGGTTTAGCCTTTATCAATACCATGAGCCAAACCACACAACTTCCAATGGTATTCGGACTCGGATCAAATAGATAATCCAAATAGCCAATATTGTGGGCCAATACCATGGTAATGTCCCCCGGTTTTATAAATTTAGAGTGCAAATAGGCATACGCTACTTGGTACGTACTTTTCCCGCGTACATACGCTACTTCGCCTTTACAAACCCACGTATTCTTTGTGACATATCATATTTATCATTTCTCCGGCACTTACCGAATTTATTTCTCTACTACTCGAGCTTCCGTAGATACATCAGATTTTCATCATTAATAAACTCATCAAGTAGGATACCAACTTCATCAAGTAGGTTGCCATCAAGGACACGACATTGCATCATATTGCCAAAAATCTCCCCTTTGGACTCGATGGCAAACCATGATGGTGTTTGTGTTGGGAAAATACTAAGAGGGGGGGGTGAATCAAGATTTTCATCGTATATTCAAAATTTCACTTTTTTCGCTTCTAAAACTCATACGCTTACTTTCCTCGAACTAGACTTCGTATATACGCGATACTCTTACGAAACTCGCATATACACAGATATCTATTTATGTCATTAATTCTTCACTTAAATCATTCCTTCATTTATTCATCGTATATTCAATAAGCAGAAACATGTGCAAGAGGAACAGAATAAATCATCACACAGTATCACATGAACACTCCAGGATTTTAGGTGGAAACCCAAGTCGGGAGAAAACCATCGCCGCAATGTTCTACGCCTTCAATATTTTATTACAGAGAAAACATCTTACAACATATGTGCCGGCGCACACGCACGTGCACCCACCGCGCTCGTTTACCCGGCCTTCCCCGAAGGGAGCTCCAACCCCCGACTCGTTTACCAAATTTCTTACATGGAAGGGAGCTACGACCCCGATCTCGTTTACCAAATTTCACCTCGGAAGGGAGCTACGACCCCCCGACCGAAGGCTACAACCCCTGCGCACTCTATGGACCACGTTTCATCAATTTTCGACCGGATCCAACAAATTCAATAGAACAACATTTGCAAGCCACATTTCATCATATTTTCACACCGGACCCTTTCCATACTTTTAAGTTCAACCATTCATCACCAATGATACATATCAACACAGACGATAGCGTAAACACAAGCAGTAACGTATCGTATATTTCATACCCTCGTCTTAAAAAACCCTACTTGTATACGTGCTCTCCTTTACCGATGTTGTGTATATACACGCTTCCGTCCACACAAACCGCCGTATACCTCGTTGTATATTTCATTGCGCATACGCGCTTTCACTCTCGCCGAAGCCGCGTATATACGCGCTTCCTCCGCGCGAAGTAGCATATAGATCTTCAATCATACCGCAGCGCCGTACTCATCGACGATATTCAACAGAACTACCCTTTGTTTGGGCCGTATGTTCGCCTAGATGTCTTCATCACAAACATCTAAGCTCTTCCATAATCGCATCTAGCAATACAAATGCATTTCGCATCTAGATCCCCTTCTTCATCATTAACAGGCATCATACATTCAAATTTATCTTCAAGTGTAACTCTTTCCATTCGCATCTTCTTCGCAGAGAAGTATTCATTCAAGCTCGGTATATCCGCACCCTCACCCTTGATTCGCACAATGAATTTCTTCTCCTTATATAGGTTTATCCTTTTTCAATACCACGAGCCCCTTTTTCAATACCATGGGTCAAAACAATACCATGAGCTCAAAACCACCGATTCGGTCAATTTCAGGCGGATCATTACCCAATACAATGGGTCAATACCATGGTGGTTACCCCCGGTTTTGCACTTTTGAGCGCTTTAGCCCATACGCGCCCGCACGTTCTTTCTCACAGGCATACGCGACTTCCCTTGTGCAAATCCGCGTATACTTAGAGACATACTCTTTATCATACTTTGAGCACATTCCGAATTCCTTTCTTCATCGCTTTCCGTTCATACCTCTCAGATACATCGTATTTCCTTCATCAAGGACATATTCTATCAAGCACAACTTCATCAAGTAAGTTGTCATCATCTTCATCAAGTGGGTTGCCTTTCAAGGACAACACTCTTCATCATATTGTCAACAAACATCATATCACATCAGATTTACATCATTTACTAAGTCCATCAAGTCAAGCATAACTTCAATGTATTTGCCATCAAGGAAAACACATGTCAACAAGCCTCATGTCTTCATCTTCATTTAGTGGGTTGCCATCAAGGACAACACTCTTCATCATATTTCCAACAATCTCCCCTTTGGACTTGATGGCAACCACGATGGTGTTTGGTTACCACAAACAGATAGATATCATGTCATCTCTCCCAAATATGTCACATCATTATCTTCTCTTTATTCAAACACCATGTCACTCTCCTTCTTTACATCAAAGGGCAAAGGCTGGGATCAAAAACCAACACTCTCCCTTTTCTCCTCATGTGGAAGAAACACTGCGTATCCGATATGTGCCGAAGTGGCTAAGCTCCCCCGAGTTCATGTCAATCTTCAAACCATATTTTTCAATAAAGTACATGACTCTTCCTATCACCAAAGACTCATACTTACATCAAATATCCAACCAAGTGGATTTACATATGAGACTCAAGTACCCAACCAAGTGGGTTTACACATTTCAATCTGCCTACCCAACCAAGTGGGTTTACAAAAATTGACTCCGACTACCCAACCAAGTGGGTTTACAAATTTGACAAGTTCATACATGACTGAATATTACATTTTACATCATGGTTCTCAACATGACCTTTTCATCAAAAATACAAATATGTCTTTTCATGATCAATACCAAGAAGACCTCAAGAGAGATCATATACCTAATCATCATAATGCCAACAATGCATTATACTCAAGAAATGCTAATGCTCCCCCGAATCTCGTGCATCCATGCATCCTTTTCTGTTGGCCATCAAGGCTCCCTTAGTTTGTGCATCCCGAAAACTTCCACCAACAAATCATCAAGGCATCTTCATCAAAAAACATTAGAAACAGACTATGAGAACTCGAACACCACCAGAGATATCAACAAGAGCAATCATCACAGCCGCATCGATGTTCTCGACCTCTACTCCGCATCTTCAAAATATCGACAAATTCTCTTATCATCAATGCATACTGCCACTGTCCGATGAACTCACGTGTATACGCGACTTGCCAATATAACCCGCGTATGGAAGGTGAAGACAGAAAATTTTCTCTCTTTTTCATCTTCCTTCATTACCTCCCCGAGCTTGTACCTCCCGTACCGTCCTTTCCACATCGGGGATAATCGTCGAAGTAAACATAAATCTCGTAATATTCAAATCAACCATGAGAGACATCATACATTACACTTCGTGACGATACATTACTAAATCTCATAATGTATCCCACATCATTCCCCGCAACAATCGCAGAAGTCGCCGTGTTTGATGACCGAGAGGGGTCGAATTCCCTACGTTTCCTCGATCGGTCCTCGAATTGAGTGTTTTCTTCAAGAAAATAATTGTCTTCTAGAGCATCCACAAAAGTATCCTTTTCTTCTCTAGATTGATTCTTATTCCATCCCTCCATCTTTTTCTTGTGTACTTGTTTAAACTTTCTATTCGTGTGCTTGCAGTTATCCAATTTCTCATATCTATTCACCTCGCATTCCTTTTCTACATGTCCATGCTTGTTACAAGAGTAATAAGAGTTATAATGAGCATTTCGATCTTCCTTCTTTACAATCACTACTTATGTCCATACTTGTTACATGAGAAACAAAATCCTCGTTGCTTCCATAGTACCGTTTATTTGTGGCGGAATTGTTCGTCGGTAATTTGCCGCAACATGCCCATAGTTATGACATTTAAAACATTCAACGTTTCGAATGAATTCCTTTGAGAATTCATGATTGTTAAGATCTTGTTTTCTTTCAATGCACATCAGGTTTTACATTGATATCCGCTGAATTTTTGGCACCCCTTGTGAGCTAGATTCTCCTTTATCATTTCATGGAAACCAAGACCATGTTCGATAAATAGACCTCGGATTACTCGTGGTATTGTCCAAAATGTTAGTACTATCATGAAACCTCAAAAGTTTAACCTTTTCTTCTAATTTACCTTTGAGAATGTTTACCTAAACTCCTCCAAGGCTTGGTATCATTTTGTCATGCTTTCTTTCTTCTTTTCTTCTTCCATCTTCAACTCGATCCTTCCTCGTACTAATCTCTTCTTTCTTCAACCATGACCCGTCACATGTTTGTTGTACTCTCTTCATTCTTCTTATTTGATTTTTCCGCATCTTCTTTGAGAGAGATGATTTCTCGCTTCAAGGCCTTCTTTCTTTAAATGACAAGAGGTTCTTCATTCTTCTTATTTGATGCTTCAAGATCTGCTTTTGTAGAAAGATGATCGTTACCAAGTCCTTCATTCTTCGTTTGGATTTTTCAGACCATTGCATCGTTGATTTCGCTTCTAGTTCTTTAATATGATTTTGATACTTGTCCACCGTCCATTCAAGATTTCTATTTGTTCTTTCATTTGAGAGAGATCATCTCTTTGTTGATAGAATCTTTTCTTATCAATTGTTCTTCGTTGTTCTTCATCTTGATCTTGAAAGCTTTCTCTAATTTAATACTACTTTCACAAATTTCATCATCGTTCGTACTCACCAAGATCATGCAAAGGATGACCCCAATCACTATCTCGATTCATCTTCTTCATTTTCTCGAGATATCTTCTTGTTTCGAGTAGCCTTCTTCTTTTCGCTTCTTAGCCATGAGCACTTTTAGATCTTGGTCAATCTTCTTCATCTTCACCGGATCCTCATCATCATCTTCTTTTGCATAATAACTCTTTCTCTTTTCAAATTGTTTCCCTTTACCATGTTTTTCTCTATAAGGACATTTAGCAAGATAGTGACCAACTTTTCCACACTCAAAACATTTGAAGGTAAGCTTACCTTTGAACCTTCCAAGACGAAGTTGGAGCTTTCTCATGAAATTCGCTTCTTCTTCATCGTGATATATAGCCGGATTCTTGACAACTTCCTTTTCTTTTCCTCTAGAGATGCTTAAAAGCAAATTTTCTTATTTGAGAAGAATTCTCTCTGTCTCATTTCAAAGTAAATACAGTACCATGTAATTTAACAATAGTAAGAGTTTGCAAATCTTGCCTTTCTTCAATAAATTAAACTTTAGAGTCAAATTTTGAAGTCAAGATCTTAAGACTTTTCTACTCGCAGTAGTATCGCTATGGTTTCACCCAAATTTCTCATCCGATTTACAATATCATCCCGCACGAAGAAAGAACCGGCAACACTCTCATCACTATGCATCTTCAAATTTTCATATTCAATTCTAAGAGTTTGGAGTTTTGCACTTTTTTACCTTCGTGTCTCCTTCATAGCTTTTAATGATTTTGTCCCATATGTCTTTAGCCGAATGTAGCCGCATCACTTTTGCAAATTCTCGATTCGTACATGCTTCCCAATAAGACATTCACCGCTTTGGCATTGATTTCATACTTCTTTCTTTTCAGCCGCACGCAGGGGAATATTTCCATGTATCGATAAACCTTCGCACGATTGCCCACAGCATCTCACTCAAGACTTTGGCAGACATGCTTTTGTTCGTACCTTCCGAATATCGATCGCTTCCATTGAACAGGTGCTTTATAGACATCACTCCTTCTGACTTCCATCGCGACGATCTCCTCTTCAAGCGATCAAGCTTCTTCAAGAACCACCCTCTCGATACCAATTGTTGGGAAAAATAATCGAGAGTGGGGGTGAATCGCATTTACCGCATATTCAAAACTTTCACTTTTTCTTGCTTCTAAAACTCATACGCTACTTTCCCGAATCCGTACTACAGATATATGCTGATACTCTTTACGCTCTAAACTCGCGTATACACGTATATCTATTTATGTCATTAATTCTTCACTTAAATCATTCCTTCATTTATTCATCGTATATTCAATAAGCAAGAACATGTGCAAGAAGGAACAGAATAAATCAGCACACATAAGTATCACATATGAACACCAAGATTTTAGGTGGAAACCCAATTCGGGAGAAAACCACTGCTGTCGTCGTCTCAGTCTTCAATATTTATTATAAAGAAAACATATTACAAAAATGTACTGGCGCAGACTCATACCAGCACACAGGCACCCACCTGCAGAAGGCTACAACCTTATCTCGTTTACCAGCCTCTCCTGGAAGGGAGCTACAACCCCCTACTCTCGTTTACCAACCTCTCCTGGAAGGAAGCAACTACCCCCTGCTCTCGTTTACCAGCTATTACTTGAAGGGAGATACTACCCCCTTACTGAAAACTTCGACCCTCAGCACCACTGCAGACCACGTTTCATCAATTTTCAAACTGGATCAAACCGCTTCAACACAACCCTTCACTTATCAACAATCATACTTTGCCCATTGCTTCCAACAGAACAGTGAAACCACTGTAACCAGAATATCAGAGATAACCCAGACTTCAGAATAGATATGCAGAATCACATTCAACCTTGAGCAACTATAAGTTCAGATACCATACGCGCCTTTAGTTAAACAGATCCGCGTATACACGCGCTTTTCACGAAATGAACCCGCGTATACATCTGTGCATTTTTCAGAATAACCCTAACTGTCCATACGTGCCTTTGTTTAAATAGATCTGCGTATATACGTGCTTTTCACGAAATGAACCTGCGTATAGATTTATAAAAGATAAACTTTGCAGAACAGACCAGATCTATGAACTTACCCAGATTTCTTCAATTTCTTCAACAGATTTGCGCCAGGTCTTCATTACTTCTTTTCAGATCATCCTAGAGATTCATCATTTCCAGATCTAGAGATTTTGGACCTTCATCATATTCATAGGTGCATCATAGATTCAGATCTATCAATTGAGAACAGAGTTCAACCATACAGATAAACTTCAGAGTGAAGTATTCATTAAAGCCCAGACACTTTCACACCTTGCACAATGATCTTCTTCTCCTTATATACATTTAGCCTTTGTCAATACCATGAGCCAAAACCACACCACTTCCGATGGTATTCCTGGACGTGATCAAATAGGTAATCCAGCGCTCAATACAATGGGTCAATACCATGGTAATTCCCCCTGGTTTTATGAATTAAGAGCGCAATAGGGCATACGCGACTTGGCACGTACTTTTCCGCGTACATACGCTACTTCGCCTCAACAAACCCGCGTATGCCTTCTGACATACCTTGTTCAACATTATTCTGGCACTTTCTGAATTTCTTTCTTCTGCTACTTCTGAACTGATCTGTAGATATATCATATTTACATTATTTTCATCAAGGACAACTTCATCAAGCAGGTTCCATCAAAGTCAATACATTGTGTCACATTGCCAACAATCTCCTCCTTAATTCATCAAGTAGGTTTCCATCAATGACAACGTCATCAAGTATGATTCCATTAAGTACAATAGGTTTCATCAAATAGGTTGCCATCAAATTTATCAAGTAGGTTTCCATCAAGGACAACACTCTTCATCATATTGCCAACAATCTCCCCCTTTGGACTTGATGGCATCCATGATGGTGTTCGATCATTACAACAGATAGATTCATTGATAATAACCGTTATGCAAACATATGCAAACACCATGATACTCTCCCCCTATTCAAACACCATGTAAACATATGCAAACACCATGATACTCTCCCCCTTTGACATCAAGGGCAAAGGGCGGATCTTCTTCCCAAGACAAGGTTTTTCTTCCCTTGTATAAAGAAGAGCTCTGTATATCTGATGTGCACTGAAGGTACCATGCTCCCCCTGAATCCATGCTGAATCTTCAAACGAATTTTTCAATGACTCTATGACCTTTCCTACCACCAAGGACTCAAATTTACATCAATGATCCAACTAAGTGGATTTACATATGAGACTCAAATACCCAACCAAGTGGGTTTACACCTTTTGACTCAACTACCCAACCAAGTGGGTTTACAAATTTGAACAATCCCTTTACATGACTGAAAATTACAATTTACATCATAGGTCATAGCCTTTTCATCAAATTACAAATATGACATTTTATAACCAATACCAATACCAGAAGACCTCAAGAGAGAGATCATATATCAGAACCATCATAATGCCAACAATGCATTACATTCAGCAAGGCTAATGCTCCCCCTGAAACTGTGCATCCAATGCATCCTTTCCATATGACCAAAACTTCTTCTTAGCTTGTGCAACCTGAACACTTTCAACAGCAAGAACATCAAGGCATATTCGCCCAATAACAGAGAATGAAACAGAAATATAAGAGCTGAAACACCATCAGAGACACCAACTAGCATCAGAGAAACTAAACAGCACCACAGCTTATGCTAAAGAAATGCTGACCCAGAACAATTTTCAGCAACCACCCATACGCGGTTTTCTTTGTATGAACTCGCGTATATGCGAGACTGTCTTTCAGGAAACCCGTGTATCCAATTTAATCTTCTGAATTTAAGCAGTTCTGATTTTCTTCACAGCAGAGACTACTCCCAGCTTCTGTCCGAGATATTCAAACGCTTCCCTGGGCAGAGGTTTGGTAAATATATCAGCAACTTATTCTTTGGAGGGAACATACTCCAACTTCACCTTTTGTTCAAGCACTTGTTCTCGTAAGAAGTGATACTTGATGGGAATGTGCTTGGTCTTGGAATGCATAACAGGATTCTTTGAGATACTGATGGCGCTTGTATTATCACACATAATGGAGATAGGAGGTGAACATTTGATTTGAAAGTCTTGTAAGGTTTGCATCATCCAAAGAAGTTGAGTGCAACATGATGCGGCAACCACATATTCTGCTTCTGCTGTAGATAAGGCAATAGAGTTTTGCTTCTTGTTGAACCAGCATACTAACTGGGGCCCCATATAGAATGCACCACCACTAGTTCTTTTCCGATCATCAACATTTCCAGCCCAATCTGCATCAGTGTAAGCATGAAGAGTAAGATCGGCATTCTTTGGATACCATAGTCCAAAGTCTTGAGTTCCTTGTAGATATTTGAATATTCTTTTGACAGCCTGAAGGTGAGACTCTTTTGGATTATCTTGGAATCGTCCAACAATCCCAACTGCATGCATAATGTCTGGTCTAGTCCCAGTGAGATAAAGTAGACTTCCTATCATTGATCTGTATTCTGGTTGATTCACCGGGGGAGAATCATCATGAGAACTAAGATTGCATCCGGTTATCATTGGTGTGCTTACAGGTTTGCATTCTTCCATGCCATACTTCTTCAGAATTTGCTTAAGATATTTTGCTTGTGATAGGAATATACCATCTGCAGTTTGATGCACTGGCAAGCCAAGAAAGAATGTTAGCTCCCCAAGTATAGAAATTTCAAATTCTTGCTGCATGACAGAAGCAAATTTCTGACTCATAGATTCTTCATTACTTCCAAAAATGATATCATCAACATATACAACCACAATCAAAAGTTTATCATTTTCAATTTTTGTGTATAAGTTGCTATCAACAGACCCCTTTGAAAATCCTTGTTGATGAAGATATTTGTCAAGACAATAATACCATGCCCTTGGAGCTTGTTTGAGACCATATAGAGCCTTTTTAAGTCTACAAACAAGATTTTCATCATTTCCCAAAATGAATCCTTCCGGTTGTTCTATATATACTTCTTCTTCTAGATCACCATTAAGAAATGCAGATTTAACATCCATTTGATAAACTTTGATTTGTTGATAACTTGAAAAAGCAAGAAACATTCTTATGGCTTCAAGTCTAGCTACAGGAGAAAAAGTTTCTTCAAAGTCTATACCTTCTTGTTGAGTATACCCCTTGAAAACTAGTCTAGCTTTATTTCTTATAACATCCCCATTCTCATTTAACTTGTTTTGAATATCCATTTAGTTCCAATGACATTTTTGTCATGAGGTCTTGGTACTAATTCCCAAGTGTGATTCTTTTCAATTTGATCAAGCTCTTCATTCATGGCTTGAATCCAACATTCATCTTTGCTAACTTGATTGACATTGTGTGGTTCAATAGTGGATAGAAATGCGAGATAGCTAGAAGATCCCACAAGAGTCCTTCTTGTTTGTACACCTGATCCCTTTTCTCCCAAAATTTGAGATTCTGGATGATTCTTTTGAACATATCTGGATGGAGCTTTTTCAGATAAATCATCTTCAGGTTCTTCATTGGGTTCACTGTCTATATCATTGCTATTTGATGTAGAAGGACATAAGTCACCATCGTCTTCATTTGAAGTTTGTTTTTCTTCTTTTGGGGCTGCAGGAGACTCATCAATAACAACATCAATACATTCAACAATCTTCCGAAGTCTTTTATTGTAACATTTATATGCTCTACTCCTAGATGAGTACCCAAGAAGTATTCCTTCATCTGATCTAGGTTCAAACTTGCCAAGTTTTTCATCATTATTTTTGATAAAGAATTTGCTTCCAAAAACTCTAAAATGCTTCATAGTGGAAGGATTACCATACCAAAGTTCATATGGCGTTTTATCACTATTTACACGAACATGTGCCTTGTTAAGAATAATTACCGCTGTATGTGCTGCTTCACCCCAAAAGGTGTCAGGTGTTCCAGAATCATCAAGCATAGCTCTAGCCATTTGTTGAATTGTTCTATTCATTCTTTACTCGCCGATGCATTGCGGTGTCATTCTATTTGTCTTTTATACCATTTTGTTCACAAATTCAAGGAATTCATCGATGTATATTCTCCTCCTCGACCAGATCTATGAACTTACCCAGTTTCTTCAATTATGTTAGTTGCGTGGTCTTCATTAGTTCTTTCAAATCTCATCACAAGATTCATCATTTCGAGATCTGAGATTTTGGACCTTCATCATATTCATAGGTGCATCAGATTCAGATCTATCAGCTTGGAGAGTTCAACCATCTGAAATAAAATTCCAAAGTGAAGTATTCATTAAAGCCCAGACACTTGCACACCACCTTGCACAATGATCTTCTTCTCCTTATATACATTTAGCCTTTGTCAATACCATGAGTCAAAACCACACAACTTCCGATGGTATTCTTGGACGGGATCAAATAGATAATCCAGCGCTCAATACAATGGACCAATACCATGGTAAAGTCCACTTGTTTTATAAATTTAGAGCGCAAATAGGCATACGCGACTTGGCACGTACTTTTCCGCGTACATACGCTACTTCGCCTCAACAAACCCGCGTATGCTTTGTGACATACCTTGTTCAACATTATTCTGGCACTTTCTGAATTCCTTTCTTTTGCTACTTCTGAACTGATCTATAGATAGATCAGATTTACATCATTTTCATCAGACCTTCATCATTTGATTCCATCAAAGTCAATACATTGTGTCCGCATTTACCAACAACACCCTCCTTAATTCATCAAAGTAGGTTCCATCAAAGGACAACGTCATCAAGTATGATTCCATTATGATTCCATTAAGTACCTTCATCATATTTCCAACGACTTTAACAGGC
>JAXQQM020058701.1:0-43064 GCA_034641835.2 Pinus albicaulis | reverse complement strand
AAACATGTCCAATTGGTCTTTTAGGAGGATGCATGGAAGAATATTTATAATTTAACAGTGGAGTTGGGAGAATTTATCAATTTAAAATCATCCCCACGGTTAGCATGTTTGTCCGAAAGGATTCAGTGCTAGTGGCACACTACCCTAATGGGTTGAGTGCGACCAACGCGACCCCGATAGCTCAAAGTAGCACTGGTCGCAAGAGATTTTAAGTTTTGAAAACTCTCCTATAAACTCCCTAATTTTAAAAAATAAATACTAAATGAATAGATTTAAAATGGAGAAGAGGTTTAGAGCTCTTACCTGGAAGAGACGGATTGACGAATGGTGTCCCGGATTGGCCACACCACTGATTTGAAATTCGGAGGGAAAATGGACAAAATTCTCTTCTCAAAATGGAAAGGTGAAAATGACTATTTTTTTTTGGTCTATTAATAGATTTTTGAAAAAATTTCGCCAATTTTGTATTATTTTTTCTCGATATCCGTGATGTTTTCTATTTATGTGCAGTACAGGACTTTCACACTACTAATGATCATTTCGAATTAAAATGAGTTTAATTTTATCTATTTTTTGGGCTCGTTAAATTTTTACGAAAAAGGAATCCCCCTGGAGTCAACTTTCAGCTCTTTTCTGACTCTCGAAAAATGAAAATATTTTCGAGCACTTGTCATCTTGAACTCGTTAAAGTGAATGAATGGATGTGATCTCAATATATGTTTACCCCTTTTTTGGGATGAGGTTTACTATTTACGAAAAATGAATACCTTGATCAAACATGGTCAAGAGGTTCTCTCAGATATAGTTTTCTACCTTTTCAGATTCAAGAGACGACTTACGAAAAAGGACATGATGGATTTTCCTTTTTGTTTCTTTTGAAAATCCCTAAACATGAAAAGTTATCGATTTTACCTTTCATTGGACTCGTTAAAGATTAAATGACAAAAGACTTGTCACCATGACGAGACCAAGTTTCTCCTTCCTAGGGCTCATTGCACTTACTAGGATGGACTCATTCGAAGAATGAACTTACATGCTCATTATATGCTATCCTCTTCATGTTGGCTATAAAAAATAAATAGGTACTCATTAGAAATAATGGGGGAAAACTAAAAGTGAACATCCTATGTGTATTTTGGGCAGCTTGTTGCTCTTGAACATGACACTCATCTACAATTCATGTCGGGTTCAGGACATCCTGCATTCGTCACTTTTCCTCCATGGGTTTGGGAAATCCATTTTCCTCTTATCTGATTACCAATTTTTTCAACGTGACCTATGATCCTATATGAGTCAAATGTCGCCACGCTCTGAAGTCGTGTCGCCAATATGTTCAAGGGAAGTCCTTTTTGTCAAACATCTTCTGCATATTTGACCTCCTTTGTTACAATCCTGAATCAATCCTATCATCTTAAGATATATGTTGTGTTGTGTCGATGATGTGGGCATCCTGATGGCCCTCCTTCAATGAATCACTTCCTCTCGACTTCATCTCATCATCTGGGAAGGTGATTTAGAAAATTTTGTTCAGTACCTTGGAGCTTGCATGCCTCAATGGCAAGTTCTTCGTGTTCGACGACAGGTTCACATCATTGAAATTCGATCAAATGATTCTGCAAGTGTTCGACTTCAACACATATATTCACACTTGTATATTGTGTTGTTGTACCTTGAGGTCCATCGTCATTATTGATGGTTTCTCTCGTACCTGTTAACGATTTTCATCATTAACCGATAATCAGGTGGTTTCTACCATGTTCGATACCAACACGTTTATTCACATGGCTAGATTTGTACATTGGGTTGATTGAGATCACGGTGAAGATCCTGGGTCACATCTAATTTTTGGTCTAGGCTGCGTGGAGTTATTGAGTATTCATGGTTGTATACATGAACCTATCTATACGAATGGTTGCATCCATACTGCAGATCCATTTATATGGTATCTTTGAGACATATGGCTGCGTCCATACCGTGGGCTCATGTGTTATTTGATGCCCAGTGCAAAATTATGTGGCAAGGCCTATTTATACCAGAGATGTCATATATTGTAAATGTTTGGTTTAGAAATTTCTCCAAAGGTGGTATGTGTTCTTTTCCTTGGCTCGAAATAATTTCAACCATCACTCCATGTTCTACCTTCAAGCTTTAGGGGAAATCTATTACACAGTAATTTGTCACCATGCTCATTTTCCTATCCCTGATCCTGAAATGCCTCGTGACGAATCATATGCAATGTTTCCATCAACAAGAAATATGCTAACATATCCCCTTAAAGATCCAAATAAGACTTCCTTGAAATATTACTGAAGAAACTTGGTCAAATTCCTAGTTTCCTAGGTCAGTGCCCTTCCTGGCGCCATGACTGCTCTGATGTCTTTTCCCCAGTTCTGGCCCAGCACTGTCAGCGCCCTAATTTCTTAGAAAAACGCATTGATCCCCTTTTTGGAAGTGCTTCCTCAAATGGAGGAGAAGCTTTGACCTTTATAAGATTAAGGGCTCCCAAACTCCTTCTCCTTGCTATAAATTCAAATCCCTCATTCCCCCAAGTTTATATCTTGGTTGATCATTTTCAAACTCATTTGAACTCTCATCCCTATGCATGATTGCATTGTGATTAAGCCTAAGTGCATGAGAGAAGGAATTCTTTTGAGCTAGGTTAAGGACTCAGATTTTCACCTAAGGATGCCTCCAACATCAAGATCTGGTTGTAAGATCTCCTTTTGTAATTTATCAATAATAACATCTGATGTTTTCTTTCAATATTTTTCTACATGATTATGAAAATATTCTGGTACTCCTTGTAGAAATTATACAAACATATGTATATCAATGGATTCAATCCGATCAAGAAATGTGCTAAAGATAGATACTAAATCCTTCTACAAATCAATTGTGGAAAATAAGCACGATCTCCAATCACAACAAGTAAAGAAAGAAGAAAATCAAACCAAAACACATATATTTTCCTGGGGAAAGCTTGCTGCTCAAAACCCCTCTATATTCTATTGTATATTCACCATGGAATCATGAAACAATTACAATGCACTCTTCTCACAAGAGTCTCCTGCACTCTCACAACTGTCTCACGCCGATTCGGAAAAAATTGACCAACACTTAGCCAATTTCCTGCCTCTAATCAGCTTGCCTTTCTTGCACAATTCATGTGGAATGCAATCCCTATTATTTAGGAATTTCAGCCTTCCAAAATTACGCAATGTTCATGGGAAATCCAATGGATGTCTTAATGCATGTTGGAAACCTACTGATAATACAACTAATAGTTAACATCCCTTTAACCTTTGTCTCAACTGGGCCTCCACTAGAACTGACACGTATGCAGCTATTAATAGTAAATCACGAGTTGCATGGAAAATCACTAAATGTGAATTAAATCTGATTTAATTCACTTGATCTCTCACTAGTGCAAAAAACAATTACACCTAGTTCAATTGTCTTTAACTCAATAAATTGAGTTAACTGATTTATCATGCATTAAACTAATGCACTAACTACAACTCGAACTCCATAACTAATAGAATCACTCTGCATGCCTCACTAACCACCCTCAACCCGAAATTCATGAGCTAACTAAGTTTATCACACTCAACTAACTATTACAAGTGATTATGATATAAGATTACATTTTATTGTCCAATTTAATTAAGGGAAAATAAAATTAGGCACACATTTCTTGTTTACTTTTCAACACTCCCTCTCAACAAGAAAGGGATTATTTTCCACCCCGATCCTGCCTCTATGGTATTCTAATTTTCTCCTAGGGAGCACCTTTTTCAGAATATTTGCATCCTGATCTTCCATGGGAATATATTGAAGTAACATAATGCACCTCTGAACACAATCTCTGAGATGGTGGTACTGGATTTCTATGTTCTTGTACCTATCATGGAATACCGGATTAACTGAGAGTTTAATGCAACTCTGGTTATCAAAATTTATCATAGTCGAATCCATCTAAGAACCAGACAAACCAACCAGGATCTTTCTCATTCATATGGCCTCACATGCAGCTTGACTTGCTTCCATGTACTCTGCCTCAGCTAAACTAAGTGCCATAGATTGTTGATTCCTGTTGTACCAAGAAAATGTTGTTGATCCTATGTTGAAGATCCCTCATGATGTGCTCTTTTTGTCTAATGGAAATCCTACCCAATTTGCATTTATGAAGCCTTGAAGCTTCACTCCCTCTGTCCATCTGTACCATAATCCATACTTTGTAGTGCCCCTGAGATATCTTAAGACATGCTTCCCTGCCTTCCAAAAGAGCTTGGCCAGCTTAGCCATAGCTTGAATCAGCTAGTTAACTACGCAGCAAATGTTTGGTCTAGTGTTCACTAAGTACATCAGGGAACCCACTAGCTGCCTGTAAACAGTAGCGTCCACTAATTCTCCTGAAGTAGCATCCTCCTTCCTCCAATTTCCTAGAAGAGGAGTCTCCATGGGTTTACAACTCTCCATGTGAAACTTATCCATAAGTAGTGAAGGAGTTCCATGTCCTTCATTTTGAACTCCCTTGCAAGATCCACTTTTCAATAAGTTATCAACTTCTCATCACCTATCAAAATTAGATCATCAACATAAAGAACGATAATAAATATTTTACCATCCACCACAATCTGGTACAGGTTTGCATCTGCTTCACTTTTGGTGAAGCCCAACCCAGTGAAATAGCTGTCAATCCGGGTGTACCAAGCACGAGGTTCTTGCCTCATCCCATACAGTGCTCTCTTGATTTGACACAGATGCAACTCACTGTCAAAGATCTCAAAACCTTCTAGCTGCTCTATGTACACTTCTTCCTCAATAAATCCATTAAGAAACACATTTTTCACATGCATCTAATGTATCTTCCACCCCATCTATGCTGAGAGTGCAAGGATAGATTTAATTGATGAGTATCTCACAACCGTTGTGAAATTCTCCTCATATTCAATCCCTTCAACTTGTGATAATCCTTGATCTAAAAATCTAGCCTTGTTCTTCTCCACACTCCCATCTTCCACCTGCTTCACCTTATAGATCCATCTATATCCAACCACTGATTTTTCGACCGGTCTTGGGACAAACTCCCATGCACTATTCTTGACGATGGATTCACACTCCTCAACCATAGTGTCAACCCAAACTGGTTGCTGCACTGCTTCCTCAAAGGAGGATGGTTTTGTCACAGTACACTTGCTCATAAGAGCCATGTATCTAGTAAACCTGTCTAGAGACTTCCTTTGTCTGCACAGTAAAGTAGGTGCTTCTATATGCTCTGTCACATCAAGTATCAATCTATCAGCTTCTGTGGTGCGCCTTCTACCATTTCTAGTGGATGGATTTGCATGAGTGTTTTATGCCACTCCATGATTCTCCGCATGTGGCTGCTCCACAAGTTGAGGTTCATTCTTTGGAACCAATAGTTCCTCATCTGCATGCAAATGCAACTCCCTCTCAAGGGACAATCACATGGCTTTCTCCTCATCAAATTTTATATCTCATCTCACAACAGTCCAACTGCTATTTGGAAAATACACTCGATAGTTGTGGGGAGTATTAGTGTACCCCACAAATATCCCAATATTAGTTTTTGGTTCGAGCTTCTTCCTGGAATCTTTGGTCACATGCACATATACAGATGAGCCAAAAATTTTGAAATATGAAACATCAGGTTTCTTACCAGAAAAAGCCTCCTCTGGTGTACTCATGCCAAGTATCTGATGAGGACTATAGTTTTTCACAAATACCGAAGTGTTGCATGCCTTCGCCCATAGATGCAACGGTAGGCCTTGATCATGCAACATTGCTCATGTTGCACCCATAACTATTATGTTCTTTCTTTTTGTGACCCCATTATGTTGTAGGTTATGAGATGCAATCAACTCTCTCTGAATTCCTTCTTTGCTACAAAATTTCTTGAACTCATTGGAGATGTACTCACCACCATTGTCGCTCCTAAGAGCCTTCACATTCTTCCCCATATCTTTCTCCACTAGTGCTTTGGATTCAATAAATTTTGAGAACGGCTGATCTTTCTTCTGCATGAAGTAGATCTAACACTTTCTAGAAAAAATCAACAAATATCAAATAGTACTTGTTCTTTCCTGTCAAAACTATAGAGAATGGTCCACACACATCTAAGTGAACTCTCTTAAGGATTTGTGAAGCTTAGTTCTCCTTATCGTGAAAATTGGCCTTTGCATATTTCCCCATGGTACATCCCTTTCATGTGTCTAACAGCGCAAGAGTACCCTGGGGAAGACCCATATAAATATGTTGCATGACCTTCAAGGCTCCGTGGTGTAGATGGCCCAATCTCTTGTGCCATAACTCACCCTCATCTCGACTCACCACTTACCCATTAATGCTGCACAACCATCTACATCAAGTTTATAAAGATTATTCACATGATTCCAATCTTCTTGGCTTGTCCTGTGGCTTTGTGTCAAAGGAAATATTTCTCTTCACTGAAAGCCACATCATAGCCTCTATCCTCCAACATTGAGACAAAAAATAAATTCTTTTTCACGACTGGTACATGCATTTCATCTTTTAATAATAAGGGTTTACCTGACTGTCTTGGGAAGGTAACTTTACCATTCCCAGTAGCACTGTACCGCTCTTCATCACCCATTTCGATATGATTATGGAGGTACTTCTCCTCCAATATAATGAAAATTTCTTTGTCTCCCGTCATGTGGAAAGATGCACGTGAATATCCAAGTACCACACTAATCCCATTGCACTTGACACCATGCATCCAATGAGCGGGAATTCCAACTCAAATTGTGAGGTCAAAGCCTCACCAAATACAGATCATGAATCCTTCTTATTCTTCTTCTTTTGTGGACAATTAGTGGCATAATGTCCATGCTCGTGACAATGAAAACACTTCACTCTGGACATGTCGCGCTTCTTGCCTTCTTTGCTAGACTCAGATTTGGAATAAGATTTCCTTCATTTCCCCTTCTTTACCTTAGCAGCCAAAGCATGATTTTCTTCATCATCTATCTTATATGAATATCCATCCCTGATATTCCGCCTAAATTCTTCTTACACCAAATCTGACCAAAGTCGTTCCCAATCTAGCAGCTTCTCCCTCCCATTGGCAGAGTCCTAATAATTATCCCAACTTTTGGGAAGTCTTAGAAGAGCTAGGCTCACCAAGTCATCATCCTCAATAGTAATTCTGACACTCCCAAGCTCATCCTGACATTGGACAAACTTTGTTAAATATTTTGGAATAATGCCGCCTTTCTCCATTTTGATTTTCCTGAGCTTGTCCTTCAGGGCCAATTTTCTATGATCACTGTTGCTCTAAAGCAGATCTGTAAAATCCTTCCACGTTGCATATGGAGTCACTTTCCCATGGAGACTTGAGATAATGTGCTCTTGTACTCCCTCCAGTAAGATCATCCTCGCTTTTGCAACCTTATTTTTTCAAGCATCAAGATTTGCGGCATTTGCTGCAGTGGGTGTAGGAATGTCATTATCAATGAATTATTTCAACCCATTGTCCTCCAGTACTCGCTCCATCCTACCTTTTCACACAATATAATTGGTACTTCCCTCGAGTGCATACTCCAATCTAAATCCATTGAAATCCATTTCGATCCTGATCCGCCTGTCACGCCATGAATACTTTTGCAAATTCAAATTCTATTTAGTCACAGACTCAATTTATTCTCCACTATAGTGATTTCTTGTACTCCGATACCATGTATAAATTATATAAACATATGTATATCAATGGATTAAATCCGATCAAGAAATGTGCTAAAGCTAGATATTGAGTCCTTCTAAAAATCAATTGCGGAAAATAAACATGATCACCAATCACAACAAGTAAAGAAAGAAGAAAATCAAACCACAACACAGATATTTTCTTGGGGAAATCTTGCTGCTAAAAAACCCTCTATATTCTATTGTATATTCACCATGGAATCATGAAATAATTACAATGCACTCTTCTCACAAGAGTCTCCTACACCCTCACAACTATCTCACATTGACCCAGACAAAATCGACCAACACTTAACCAATTTCCTACCTTTGATAAGCCTGCCTTTCTTGCACAATTCATGTGGAATGAAATCCCTATTTTTTAGGAATTTCAACCTTCCAAAAATTCGAAATTCTCATGGGAAATCCAATGGATCTCTTGTTGCATGTTGGATACCTACTAATGATACAACTAATAGTTAAAATATCTTTAACCTTTGTCTCAACTGGGTCTCCACTGGAAAAAACATGCATAAAACTGTTAATAGTAAATCATCAGTTGCATGGCATATCACTAAATGTGAATTAAATATGATTTAATTCACTTGATCTCTCACTAGTGCAACAAACAGTTACAACTAGTTCAATTGTCTTTAACTCAACCAGTTAACGAATGCACCAACTGCAACTCAAACTCCATAACTAATAGAATCACTCTTCATGCCTCACCAACCACCCTCAACTTGAAATTCATGAGCTAACTAAGTTTATCACACTCAGTTAACTAGTACAAGTGATTATAAGATAATATTACATTTTATTGTCCAATTTAATTAACGGAAAATTAAATTAGACACACATTTCTTGTTGACTTTTCAACACTCCTTGATTTTCTAGATAGCTAGTGTTTACTTTTATTATATATTGTATCACGTTTGCTATTGTCTCCAGATAATCCATGGGTATTCATGCGCCATCAGTAGTAGGAAGCAGGCCTACAAGGATCGTGGATCGAGATCACCATCAACAGATCCAAGGATAGCGATTGGAAAAAGTTATTTATGTCTCTTTCCTCTTTGCATTGTAAGAATTAGTGAAGAAATCTTATCTTAGAAATAATCTCGTGTTTCTAGACACACTCTAGGGCTAGAGAGATCGCCTCTGTCCACAGAGGGTATTTATCTTGACAATAGTGTCAAAAATTAAACATTGTTGTCCAAATATTACACATTAAGTTCAACCTGCTAAATCAGGGAGGATTACCTGGACTAGTAGCTCCCAATGATAGATTGATCAACTTGGAGGAGTACTGCAAGAAGCTTTATAGAATTTCCATTGACAAAGCCAAATTAGCAGGAATTAAAGGTAATATGATAGGGGAGGATTTTCTGGAAGCTTTATATTTTGATTTAATAATTAAACATGAAATCAAACACCTCTTCATCAATAAGCCTACTTTTGAGAGATACACGGAAGTAGATGAGTTTTCAGAAGATTATTTAAACTGGATATACCAATTTAGGAAATATGGGATCACTTGTGTGAAACTGTCGAGTAACTTTCATCTCCAACAGCATGTTAGCAAAGCAACACATTTTGGGGCCATATCATCATCCACTTCCTCAAAGACAGTGACAGATCACTCATCATTTTTTGTATTCCTATTTTTTGATACTATTTTTGTAATCTGTTAGATACTTCTAAGTGATAGAAATTAGTATAAATAACTCTCCATTCCAATTATTAAGGGTTTCACCCTTGGATGAGCACTTGTAAGTAGAATTGTATGAGTTTTTGATCATTGATGATAAATAAAATGATTCTAGACTTATTTCAATCGGTTTTTCTCCTTGTAAGTTTTTCCAATATTCATTCCATTCTATTTCCTGCATATATTTGATTTTTATGAAGATAAGTAGGTAAGATAAAATTATGTTTCAGTTTATCTTAAATCCTCTAAATTTATAATCCATTTTAGAGATTGACTTATTAGAATATTTTTCTGTATAAGTCCCTCTATATCAATTAATTTTCATTTGTCTTCATAATGCTAAATATATTTTGTTAAGCTGGAAACATTGTTTTTCAACCTTTCATACTTATGATAAACTAAAAACTCAATCTGTATATTTAGCTGATCATATATTCTTACAGTTTTTCCCTTCACATATGAAAAATCAAATCATTCTTTTGAAGTAAAGAAACAACCCTTTTCTTAATACTTAAACTATCAAAAGTTTAGAGTATCTTCTTGTTATTTTCTTAATACATTGGTCATCCAAAAAACCCCTTTTAAAACAAACAAAATATTTTAGATGCTCTGGAATAATTAATTGACCAAGAATTATCTCAAAGGACAACAATTGCTTCAGATAATGTCTCAATTCAAGATGGTTCGTTAAATAATTTGAACAATCTCGCTTGTCAAATCCTTGAATTTTGAAGAGGGGGAGTTTATATAGCAGTATGTGGCATAGGTCTACCATTTAGAGACAAACAACATGGACAGAATGGCAGCTTTAGGATAATGTTTCAAATCCATAACAAGTTCAGGGGGAGAAGAATAGTTAAAGGCTTACATGTCTTCAGAGATTTCCAGAGGAAGGTTTCTTTTTAAGGGGAGCACATGAAGGTTACAGGTCCACAAGGATCACCATCGACAGATCATTACAATAATTCTTCTCGTTAGGGGGAGCACAGGCAGATAACAAGTCCACATGAAGCAAGAAAATTCTCAGGGGACGTAACCCTTTTCCATTGATGTCAAAGGGGGAGAGAAAACCTAAGAAGGATATTGAAATATAAAGAAGGAGGTAAAGCATGAAGTCAAGAGAGTTTTACTCGCATGAGGAGTACGTGTGCTGCCATAAGTGACAAAGGGGAAGATTGTTTGATGGTGTTGTCATTGATGTTGACCCATCGAGTTGACTGGGTTTTACTTTGACCAAAAACACCAGTCATTGATGTTGAATGGATAATGAACGCTTATGAGTAATTGTTATATTACATTGAGATAGCAGCTACACTGTTGGATGGTTGAAACTCAAGTCCTAGGGTTTGGGTTTTCTGGACTAAGGATTTACCCCAAAAAAATTTAGGTTTTTTGAAGGGTTAAATCATTGAGTTTGTCTTGGATATCCATGTCATTGGATTCTCCTCGAAGAGATATTTTTGGTGGTATGTGGTACGCCACGTGGTTCCTCCTAGATAGAGAGATAAGTGGGTTTGAAGTTAAAAAGCCAAGTTGGTGGGCTAAAACCCCCAAAGAATGTGACTTGGCACATTTCCATTAGTTGTAGGCACATAAAATTAATATTAAGGTTTTCTTGCCATACTTTGTGAAGACACTATCCTAATGAAGGGCTTAAACCACTATGAACCCATATAACTCCATTATCTCGTTAAAAAGCCTAATCTATTTAGGTAGTGCATCCTCCTTAGGGCATAAGAAAACAAAATATAAAATATTATCAATTATAATTAACAATTAATAATGTTTTAAAATCCTAAATGTCTCCTTCAACGTTCACTATAAAATCCCCTCTCAACTCTATAAAAATAAATCTCATATATCCTCCAAAACAAGTCATCGGGGCATTTTTGCTATAACTTTGTTTCTATGAAGCTTGAGAAGCTGAAAAAAACCTGTTTGAGCCGAAATCCTGATGAACCTCGTGACCAAATTTAATATCTTGGTTTTCTATATTTTCATAGATATGATCTGAGGAAGCTAGGGTTTATGCAGGCTCCCGAATTCCATGTCAAACAGGTGACCTTAGGAAAATCGTAATAACTTTCTCTCTGAGCATTGGATTAAAATTTCGTAAAAAGTAATAGAAATAGGATGGAATTTAGTTTGTTTGGTATTGTTTTTAGGGCCAAAGTTCGATATAGTGACATGTGGAACTTTGTACAAGTTCACTCTACTTAACCAGTTTATAATCAGATCATCGTGGGAGATTGGGCATAACGCTTTATTGAAGAATCCAATATTGATTAGACCTATGAGATTGAAAAAGGACTCGGAAGGATATCACAGGGATAAATTTTAGACCTTGGAGATCTGAAATTACATAGATACAACAGATTCAATATCGAAATCCTATAAGGAAACAAAAATGTATGCCATTTCTCCATTCTTTCTAGGTGCTGGGTCTAGTTTATTTCAAGGGTATGTCACAGAATTTAAGGGTTGATTTAGTGAATGTGTGAGGGAGATTACAAAAACATTTGGTGCCCTAACCAGTCACCTATATGACATTAGTGAAGCATTGTATGATTTAGTGCTATGATGATTGAAGTATAGAAAATACATTGAGTGTGATCTAAATATTTTTAGACCTGTGTATCCTTGTGACAATGAGATAGTGACATTAACATTGGTTATGTCTTACATTGATCTACATACTAGAGAAATTGGACTATGACAGTGTATTGACACGATAACCTATGACATCCCAAAGACCTATGACTCAATATTATGTGCAGTGATGTGACTTAGCATAATGGTGACAATTTGATCTTAACTTGACACTCATACGTAGACATAACAAGTATGTTAACACCTTGGGTTATGCCATCATTTGATAGCAGAGCCAGATAGTTGTTGCATTGTGTGTAGCCTGATACGATGATGACAGTGATACATCATTGATGACTATTCATTCATGAGCAATGTGATGACAATGTTTTGATGACTATTCATTTGTGAAGTGAAATTTTTTGGTATTTAGAAGTTTTACAGTGATTTGTAGTGATAATGATATACAGTGTGGAGTGACAGTGATATATTGATAGTTTGATGTGTAGCTATGTGTAGTGATCAGTTTGTGGGAACATTGATCAGTGGCTACCAGGTTTTGATATTTATTCTATATCTTCCTTACATCTATTCTACATTGATTCAGAGTACAGGGGGTCTAGTGTGAAAATTGTGAAACATGATATACTGACTCTTCTAGGTGATCAGAGTCACCTTTAGGTTGTGGCCTAAGAACACTTTAGGGTGGCAGGGTGGTGCTAGGGAAAGTTGTGGCTTTCACAGGGTATTGCGGCATCCATTCAGTTCTGGATGATAAACTAACAAGGCAGTGAAGCATCCTTTTTTACAACATCTGTTAAATAGAGTGTTGGGGCACTCATCAAGTTGTGGCCTGATCTACAGGGCGTTGTGGAACTACAAGGAAAATAACCTCTAGTAGAGGTTATAAAGGAGGTTTTTAATGTTATAAAATTGGCCAAAATTGTCAAACAACATTTGTTTTTGGTAATGAAGTTTTTAGTAGATCTTCTAACGGAACTTCAATACATTTAAAAAAACAGGGTGGTCAGAGGTTTTTACGGATGTTTTTCTGATCGGTGTGTGCCTCATGTGTGAAAGCACCAGTGTGTTTTACCATGTACGCATCGGTACTGTAAACATACCAAGCACTCGGATGGAAAACAAATTTCGAATGCCCTGGTGCGTTTAGCAACGTCCCGGTGTGTGTCACCTGGAAAGACGCACCAGGCCGATGGAAGGTGCATGCACTGAGTCATTAAGGGGAAAAAACGCACCGGGAAGTTTAGGTGTTAAAACGCACCGAGCCGTTAATTTATAAAAATTCACCGCCGTGTTAAGGGAAAACTATACCGGTGCTTGCAACGCCTATCAGACCGCCTGAGTGGTAGTCATCGATAAAGCACACCTGGCTTCTAATTGGTATTGGTATTTGTGTGGTGCCCATAGGTCATAGAAACACACCTGTGTGCAATATCATGTAAACACACCGATGCGTAATAACTAAAACGCACCAGTGTTCATTTTTTATTTTTTAGAAACATTCACCTGTGACGTGAGTGCAATTATTGTGATTTTTTAAATTCATTATTCACCAAAATTTGACACACATCTTATAACAATATTCATATCAATTAAATTTTTATTAGTACATTTGAATTTGATGTTTGGATTAATATGTTATATCATATCATCAGATTTCGCATCTCTTCATTATAATAATTAATCATCCATATATTTAATCAGTGGTGTAACATTTCACAACGACAATGGAGAACGAATAGAATAAATTAATACATACACACACACACACACACACACAGATATATATATATATATATATATATATATATATGAATAAGACACTCTTTGTCATACAAAATGGGACAATTATTGGTATCCATTTGTTTTTCAATTGGGACACTATGTCCATTACATTAAACAAAATGTCTGATTTTACATAAAAATATTTCAAAAAATACAACGCCTTGTTTTGATATCCAACATGTTGATCATCATTCTTCGTTGGAACTTCTATCGCTACTCGAGCTACTTCCATGACAGGTTATTTGGAAGAATGTTTTGTTCATTGTGTTGATTGCTTTCTTCTTCTTCAAGGTCCATCTACAACCATAAAAATAAAGTGTAATGAGTGTATATACACTAGTGAGTATAATGAAAATTGCAATATTAAATAATATACATTAATGTAAATAAAAAATAAATGTACCATAGCAAGAATTTACTCATGAACTATACAAATTATTTCAAAACCAAAGTTCATGCCATCTCTCAACAATTTATTTGTTGGCGCAGTTCCATACTTTGTTTCCTGCAAGTTTTATACTCCATAACAAATCATAGATTTAATATACAATATTTTTTTGTGCTATTAATTATAGACGAAGCTAAGTAAAACATGATAGATGATTACAATTTCCACAATTATTTTATGATACATTGTTAGGAAAATAAAGGAAGGGGGGTGGGGGGGCGGGTTGAATCAGTATTTACTGCATATTCAAAACTTTTTTACTTTTTCACTCTCTAAAACCCATACGCTACTTTCCTTTAGTAAACTCGCGTATACACGCGGATATCCTTCATACAACTCGCGTATTAGCAGAGATCTAAATATGCAGATATTTATTAACTTATTTCTTTGCAATATTCATTCATCTAATGTTAAGTAAACAATAAACATGTGTAGTAACAACAGAATAAACCATCACACAAAGCATCACACATGAACACCAGGATTTTTAGGTGGAAACCCAAGTCGGGAGAAAACCACCGCTGCAGTTGCTCAGCCTTCAATATTTTATTATAGAGAAAACATCTTACAACATATGTCCTGGCGCAGACTTGACCAGCACGCAGGCACCCACCTGCGCTCGTTTACCAGCCTCTCCTGGAAGGGAGCTACGACCCCCTGACTCGTTTACCAGCCTCTCCTGGAAGGGAGCTACGACCCCCTGATCTCGTTTACCAGCCTCACCTAGAAGGGAGCTACAACCCCCTGACTGAAGGCTACAACCCTCAGCACCTCTATGGACCACGTTTCATCAATTTTCACACTGGATCCAAAGCTTCCTTTAGGACACCACTTGCAGGCCACATTTCATCATATTTTCAGACTGGACCCTTTCCATACTTTTAAGCACAGTCAACCATGAAACAAATACATATAACTTACTGACAGATATCAGTAAACCAGCAGAACAGATCAGACATTTCTTACCACAGACTTCAGCAAACCCTAGTTTGCATACGTGCTTTCCTTTCTCTGATGTCGCGTATATACGCGCTTCCGTTCACATAAACCAGTGTATACTTCTGTACATATTATAGAGCTAATTTTATTGCGCATACGCACTTTCTCTTCAGCGAAGCCGCGTATATACGCGCTTCCTCTTCGGCAAACTAGCGTATGGTTCTTCAGACTTTTATGTCATTGCAATTCTTCACAACAGATACATCACTTCAGATTTTACCCTTTACCTCAGACAGATGTTCGCCTCATCACAGATCTAATCATTCCATAAGCAGATCTAGCAAATACAAGTACATTTCAGATCTAGATCCCCTTCTTCATCATTGGTGCATCATACGTTCAGATCTATCATTCAACTGTAACCCTTTCCATTCAGATCTACTTCAGAGAGAAGTATTCATTCAAGCTCAGACATCTTGCACCCACACTCATGATTTGCACAATGAATTTCTTCTCTTTATATAGGTTTTCCCTTTTTCAATACCATGAGCCAAAACAATACCATGAGCCCAAAACCACATTACTTCCGATGGTATTCCTGGACGGGGTCATTTAGACGAATCATTACCCAATACAATGGGTCAATACCATGGTGGTTACCCCTGGTTTTGCACTTTATGAGCGCTTTTGCCCATACGCTACTTGGCACGTTGTTTCCCGCGTGCATACGCGACTTCTCCTAGACGGATCCGCGTATGCCTTGAGACATACTCTTTTCACCATAGATTTAGCACATGCTGAATTCCTTTCTTCATTGCCTTCTGTACTCACTGTAGATACATCAGATTTAGTTCATCAAGACATATTCTATCAAGCACAACTTCATCAAGTAAGTTGCCATCATCTTCATCAAGTGGGTTGCCATTCGAGGACAACACTCAGCATCAGATTGCTAACAAACATCATTTCATATCAGATTTACATCGTTTACCAAGTCCATCAGGTCAAGAATAACTTCATCAGGTGGTTTGCCATCAAGGACAACACATGTCAACAATCTCATATCTTCATCTTCATTCAGTGGGTTGCCATCAAGGACAACACTCTGCATCATATTGCCAACAATCTCCCCCTTTGGACTTGATGGCAACCACGATGGTGTTTGATTACCACAATAGATAGGTACATTAAGAATACAATGACACCATGTCACATTCCCCATTTTTGACACCATTCTTTTTCTTCATTCAAACACCATGTCACTCTCCCCCTTTGACATCAAGAGCAAAGGGCGGATCAAGACCAACATACTCTCCCCCTTTTCTCCTCATGTGGAAGAAGCGTTCTGCAGATCTGATGTATACTGAAGTGACCAAGCTCCCCCTGAGTTCATGCTGAATCTTCAAACATATTTTTCAATGAAGTACATGACTCTATGAAATTCCTATCACCAAAGACTCATACTTACATCAAATATCCAACCAAGTGGATTTACATATGAGACTCAAGTACCCAACCAAGTGGGTTTACACATTTTAACTCAGCTACCCAACCAAGTGGGTTTACAAAATTTGACTCAGCTACCCAACCAAGTGGGTTTACAAATTTTGACAAGTCCTTACATGACTGAAATTTACAATTTTACATCATGGGTCTCAACATGACCTTTTCATCAAAAGACAAATATGACTTTTCATAACCAACACCAGAAAGTCCTCAAGAAAGAGAACATATTTCAGAACCATCATAGTGCCAACAATGCATTATACTTAGCAACGCTAATGCTCCCCCTGAATCTGTGCATCCAAGCAACCTTTCCATATGACTAAGGCTCCCCCTTAGTTTGTGCATCCTGAACACTTTTACCAACAAATCATCAAGGCATCTTTATCAAAACATTTGAAATAGAATTATGAGAACTGGAACACCGCCAGAGATACCAAACAGTATCAGAGATACCAAACAGCACTGCAGCTGTGCTGAAGAGAGCTGACTCCAAACAGAGAAATGTCAGCAATCATACATACGTGGTTTTCTGTGCATGAACTCGCGTATATACGCGACTGTGTTTCAGGAAACCCGCGTATCCAATACCATCTTCTATATTTTAACCAGATCTGATCCTCTTGTGAGAAAAAGACAATGTTCAGCTTCTTTCTGGGATATTTGAATGCTTCCCTGGACTACAGATAGATAGAACAGTGTAGTTGTGTCTTCAAGCGTCATCCAACGGTTGTAGCATAAGCACATTAGTAACCAAGCCTTCAGATTCTTTGCAGCATCAATACAATCTTTCCAAGAGAGATTATCATACCCGAACAACATCTTCAAATATGTGTCAAGCAATCATCCATGTGGTCCAATATCATCAAGATCTTCAAGATTTAACATGAAGTAACATATGTAGGCAAAATATCTCAACCATAGTAACAAACTCTGCATGATCTATTCTTATTTCTGAATCAAATGACATCCAACTCATCCATGTGTGAGAACAAAAGATACTTATCAGCAATCAGGGCTCAAAATCTCATCATAATAAACCATGTACCAAGTCATCATCATTTGAGCATGAGTATCACAAAAACCAAAGAATAAGCAGTCATATTGCCAACAATGCAATCATTAGTATTCAACCTGCTGCTCCCCCTGAACCAGTGCTCCTTCTTAACTTGTACAACCTGAATACGTTCATCAGCAAGTCATCAGCAACAATCTCTGCATGAACTGCCCTTATCTCCGAATTATAAGACTTTCATCTCAACAATGAATACTCTTCATCAAAAAGCAAACAGGACTCATCCACAATCTTCAACATAAGAAACCATGAATCATATCATCATTAATTAGAACTGAGAAACTAAGATGATATTGAGTCAATAATACAGTTATTAACAGTCAGACTGATGTTCCCCTTGAACTTCTGCTCCAGATCTTCAACTATCATATAAATTCTCTTATCATCAATGCATATGCGACTGTGACTACTGTAGCTCGCGTGTATACGCGACTTTTGTTAATAGAACCCGCGTATGGAAAGTGAAGCATAGAAATTTTTTCACATTCCTTCATCTCCCCCTGAACTTGTACTTCCTGTACCTGTCTTCTTCATATCAGATGCTTTGTATATAACCAGAATAATCAAATCAATCATGAGAGACATCATACATTGCTCCCCCTATGACGATACATTACTAAAACTCATAATGTATCCCACATCATTCCTGCAGTCAATCAGAGAAGTAAGCTTCAGAAGCGGATGACTGCAGTAGGGTCAAAATTCCCTACGTTTATGATCGGTCCTCCATCTTTTTCCAGATTTGTTTGATCTTTCTATTTGTGTGTTGGAAGTTATCCACTTTCTCATATCTGTTCAACCTACATTCTTTTTCTACATGTCCATACTTGTTACAAGAATAACATCTCATGTGTCCAGAGAAATAAGTATAAGAATTATAATGAGTATTTCTAATCTTCCTCCTTTTACAATCAGCTGCTTTATGTCCATACTTGTTACATGAAAAACAATATCCCTTGAAGAAACCAGAGTACCTTTCTATGTAGGAACTGTTTGTTTGAGGCTTAAATGATCTGCTCCTGCAATTTGCTGCAACATGCCCATAATTATGAAATTTAAAGCATTCAACATTATTGACTGATTTCCTTTGAGATTTCATCATTGTTGGTTGAATTTTTGTCTCTTTCAACACTTCAGGTTTTACATTGACATCCTCTGAATTTTTAGCACTTCCTTGTGAGCTAGATTCTCCTTTAACAGTTTCATGGAAACCAAGACCAAGTTTGATAGCAGGAGACCTTTGATTACTCATAATATTGTCCAAAATATTAGTACTATCTTGAAACCTCAAAAGTTTAAATTTTTCTTCTAATCTACCTTTGAGAATGTTTACCTCAACCTCCAAGGCTTGACATTGCTTTGTCATGCTTTCTTCTTTCCTTCTTCCATCTTCTATTTGATCCTTCAGATTTAGAATCTCTTCTTTCAACCAATTTTCGTTTTCTTCACATGTTTGTTGCAGCTCTTCATTCTTCTTATTTGATTTTTCCAGATCTTCTTTGAGAGAGATGATTTCTTCTTCAAGGCCTTCCTTTTCAAATGACAGAGGTTCTTCATTCTTCTTATTTGATGCTTCGAGATTTACTTTCAGAGATATGTTTTCTGCTTCAAGTTCTGCATTCTTCTTATTTGATTTATCCATATCTTCTTTGAGGGAAATGACTTCTGCTTCAAGTTCTGCAATCTTCTTCTTTGATATTTTCGGATCTTCCCTAAGAGAGATGATTTCAGCTTCAAGTCCTTTACTTCGATTGTATACATCATCGAACATCCTTTTCAGTCTAAAGATCAAAGCTTTGGAGGCAGATTCCTTCTCATTAAATATTCTTTGTTGATCTTTGATAACTTCTTCTAGGTCCACAGCATTACTTTCACTATCTGTACCATTGTTTGCACTAAGAAGATTACTAGGACCCCAATCACTATCTGATTCATCTTCTTCAATTTCTGCTATACAGGTTTTCTGAGACATCTCCTTGCTTCGAGTAGCCTTCTTCTTTTTCTTCTTTGCCATGAGCACTTGTAGAGCTTGGTCAGAATCTTTTTCATCTTTAATCTTGACAGCTTCTTCTACATCCATACTGTCACTTTCACTATCATAATCTTTGCATATACAGTTAAGTAAAATACAAGAACAACGATTAATACCTGTTTCATCTCCTTCAATTTCTGCTATACATGGTTTCTAAGGCATCTTCTTTCCTTGAGTAACCTTCTTCTTTTTCTTCTTTCCCATTGCGACGGATCTCCTTCAAGCGATCAAGCTTCTGTAGAAGGACCCGCTCTGATACCAATTGTTGGGAAAAATACTGAGAGGGGGGGTGAATCGCCTCATCTCAGATCCAGGCCTTCCATAAACAGATCCAACAGATACAAATACATTCCAGATCTAGATATTCCGCTTCATCATTTCTTCATAGGTGCATCATAGATTTAGATCTATTATCAAACCTTTACCCTTTCCATACATATATACTTCACAGAGAAGTATTCATTCAAGCTCAGACATCTTGCACCCACACTCATGATTTGCACATTGAATTTCTTCTCTTTATATAGGTTTACCCTTTTTCAATACCATGAGCCAAAACCACATTACTTCCGATGGTATTCCTGGACGGGGTCATTTAGACGAATCATTACCCAATACAATGGGTCAATACCATGGTGGTTACCCCTAGTTTTGCACTTTATGAGCGCTTTTGCCCATACGCGACTTGGCACGTTGTTTACCGCGTGCATACACGACTTCTCCTAGACATATCCGCATATGCCTTGAGACATACTCTTTTCACCATAGATTTAGCACATGCTGAATTCCTTTCTTCATTGCCTTCTGTACTCACTGTAGATACATCAGATTTAGTTCATCAAGACATATTCTATCAAGCACAACTTCATCAAGTAAGTTGCCATCATCTTCATCAAGTGGGTTGCCATTCGAGGAAAAAACTCAGCATCATATTGCTAACAAACATCATTTCATATTAGATTTACATCATTTACCAAGTCCATCAGGTCAAGAATAACTTCATCAGGTGGTTTGCCATCAAGGAAAACACATGTCAACAATCTCATGTCTTTATCTTCATTCAGTGGGTTGCCATCAAGGACAACATCAAGGACAACACTCTGCATCATATTTCCAACAATAAAAGCACAGTTGGTGGGGTAGCGGGTGGCTCAAAGCCTAAATTCATCATTTTGCTACATTCCTCCCAGTCATTAAAATTTCCCTTGTGTGTATCACACCAACGCGCAGGGTTGTGTGCATGGCCAAATAAAGTGCCTAGAACCTTCATTCTTCCGGGACAAACTTTTCTATTTTTTCCAAAAATATTACAACACTATAAGAACCATTAGAAGAGGGTAATCCTCTTACCTCTGAGGAGATGCATCGGAAATTTTTAGTGATCTTGAGGCAGCGCAGCGCAGAAACATCATGCAATCAATTATGCTAGTTTTCCATCTCCCCAATGCCCCATCTGAATCTGAGAAACATGAGCTATAATTTTCTTAATTAAAATTTTCATCAGGTGTAGGGTTGATCCAATCCTCCTCCCGCATATTCAACTTGTAGATATGGTCGACATCATCTCCTTCGCACACTGGTCTTGTATATCTTTCTCCTTTTTCTGGATCTTGAGGTATTATCACCCGAGTACCATCATTTCCCAAGATCATGCTTCTATGATTTACATTGATGATGCCTCCCATATTGATGGCCCAATCCAGCCCTAGCAACACAGGGTAGGGGTCCACATCATCCACAATTTGTATCAATTAAAAATCTGCGCATACCTTTACTCCAGCAATGTCTACCAGAACCTGTGGAAGTCTTCCAAGTGGAATGATCTTATGTTAATTAGCCATGCATAGCGGAATGGTGGAACATTCCAGCTTTGGTTCTCCCATATTTAGCTAGGTCCACTTAGCTAGCACATTTGTATCAGACCCTAAATCCAAGATGACATCTCGTACTCTCCAATTTTCATAGTCATGCACATCTCTTGACTAGTTCTCTTCTTGTTCTTATAGATCTTGTTTACAACGTTAGTCTCAATTCAGGGAAATTATTTATCTTCACCACTGTCTATAAAGGGCCTAAAGATTGTCTACTAATTTCTGATTGTGCAATAACTTAATACAGACTTGTAGGAATGGTTTGACTTCATCATCAATATTTTATTCAATGAGAGACTTCAATGTGGATGCTCCTGCAGTAGAAAAATCCTTCCTGGCTTCCATAAAAGTTTCCTTTTCCTTCTGCGAGTTGAGTCCTTCGTTATTGTCAGAGGCCTTTCTGATCAATGGCTGTGCATCAACCCTTTTTCCCTCATCTCCTCTGGTGGTAGCACCACTGCGTGTAATTATGTTTACACTTGGATCATCGTTGCACGGTTCAGCTTTAACCATTTCTATGTTTTTTTTTTGTCTCTGTTGTTTCTTTTCCTGCATTCTAGCAATTAAAACATGTCAGTATTCAATTACATGATCAAATTTTCTATAGTACCTGCAATACTGTCACACAAGGTTCGGGAAGTTGCGCACATAGTGTCCAACGTCTCCACAGTTATAGCAGATTAATTGTCCTCTTCCACGACCTGCGCCTCCACCTCTCCCTCCTCTCCTTTATCTTGCTGGGAATCCTCCACATCTAGAGGGAGATGCTGGTGAATATGGGTCATCCTGCACTCTATAGAGGTTATAATTTTCTATCTTTAGGTCAAATTTGCGGCAATGGTGCTCATCATGACCAAAAGAAGAGAAACACCTGCACCATTATGGCTTTAGATTTGACACATAGCTTCCCAATCGAGGGAAATGTTCTGTATCATGTCGTCCAGCTACCCTAAAATAGGCGCACCATAGTGTGGGAGTGCCACTTAGCCCAACAACATCCCTGGGGCGTAGTGGATTCGGTCCTCTTGATTACATGTAATCTAAGAACAAAGTACACTGACCTTTGGTGTTGCCGGAACCCTTACAATGTATGTACCATACATCTGCGCCAAATTCCTTTCCCATGTCTCTACGTAGGTTTTGAATCTCCAGGTGCATTTCCTCCAACTGATTTTTGATTTGCAGAGTTCCAAATTGATCATCTGCTCAGGGCACAACTTCCAGTTTCATAGCAACTTCCAAAGCTTCGGCCTAAGAAACAATCTTCTGTTGATTCATAGGCCCAACACAGATGTGGAAATATCATGGCAATAAACCATTCCTTATGCTTCTTATCATCATAAATAAATCCTCCCTCGCTGATGGTGCACTTTAGCCGTTGATAAGCTTCCCAAACAGATTCATTTCTCTCTTGTTTGATATCTTTTAATTCTATCATGCACTATGAGTAGAAATTCAGCTTCCTGAATTTCTACTTCAAAGCATCCTTAATCTGAGCAACAGTGGGATCAACGTGTTGAATCGGATATCCCATAAACCAATCTAACACATGACCTTCCAATGCCATAGCCAACTGTGCTCTCTTGACAACATTAGTGTTAACATTTTTTGTAGTCTATACTGCATTGGTGACAAACCAAAACCTATCCATGTCCTTATCTCCCACACCCTTGAAGGTGGGTAGCTTCATATGCGCAACCATATCCTCTTCTGGTGGCAGTGATGGTGGGGTAGGAGATGTCTTACTCCTATGCGAGTTCGACTGTAGAGTAGTAGGAGGGCTACCTCTACCGCACGTATCGTCACCTCTCTATATTACTATCAGGGGAGTTTCTCATATGGCTATATACAGATCTCTTTCATGAGAGAGAGATACATGGAGTGTTACACCATTTTTTGGTCATCTAACCTATTATCATTAAATGGACCCAAGTACACCATGTAAGACCAACCCTAAGTAAAATTTCTCTCACTGTGTAAAATAACTTAATAAAAAACATTTATTAGGTTGTTTATGGTCTAAAAAGGAAATCCCAAAGGGAAATATTAAACAAATCTATATTTGTTTGATTTTCCTCATGGAATAATAAATTAAACAATTATTTAATTATTGTTCCTGGTCATGTTTAACCCAAAACAAGGAAATTAATTAGATAAATCTTTATTTATCTTATTATTTTCTAGGAATAATTATTTAAATCATATTTAAATAATATTCCTTGTTAAATATGACTAAATCATTTATAAATAATTAAATAAATCATTATTTATTTAATTATCATTCAAACACTTCCTTAAAATAATAAATAAATCATTTATTTATTTATTATGATTTACAAATAAAGGGATTTGACCCAAGTCAAATTCCTTTTCCCTCCAACAAATATAATAAAATATTCCATAAAAGGTGGATCTAGATTTGGTTAATATTACTTTAATCATGCAGCAAGATCTAAAATGACCCAATATTTTGTTATAAATAGAAGGGTTTTCCCATTCATTTGTCACCTTTTGTTGCCTATTAGATCACTCTGGATCTATGCTCTTGGTCTGACTTTGAGCCATTATCATTGTCAAATTTTCTATTCTTTCACTTTGTGAGCTCCCTTTCAGTTCTATGTTTTTCTGGGTTTTCTACACCAACAAGAGAGAGAAATGCTAGATCTGAAGCGCTGAGGACTTTCAAGAACCCATCCCATTTAGGAGAATTGGAAATTCCTTTCTTGTTTTCCTCTCAGGTGCCCTTAATATAAAATTCTTTCAAAAATATTTTTCTTGTCTTGTCTATTGGATGTATGGAGCAAAACCTTATTTTTACTGCTTAATATCTTTTTATGTATAGATCTGGATTTTTGCAGCTTTTGTGTCGACCAGCTAATTGCATATCTGAAGATATTGGCAGCCATATTTGATGTTAGGGCTATTAGTTATGCGTAGCGAAAGTGGTATTTTTTCGTACACTTAGACAAAAGATTCATACTAACATGGAGAAATGCATTTTCTTTTTTTTTAAGGCCTACTAGCTGCCTCAATGAGGTTTTCCACTAGTAGGTCTGCCTAGGTGCCTCAAAGGAGGTTTTCACCTAGGATAATTTATTGTTATTATTTTTTTCAACCCAATGATCACCTCATTGAGGTTTTCAATCAGTGAGCCAATCTCAAATGCCTCAAAATAGGTTTTCACCTGATATTTTATTCTTTTTCCCTTTTTTATTTTTTTTCTTTTTTCACTTTCCTACTCTACTTGAAAAAAAAAACCTTTTTCAAGTATAGGAATACTTCCAATGGAGCCATGTACACATAGATTTGGTAGATAAAATCATGTGCAGACTTGGAATACATGCTTTGACATGTACCTGAATATGAGAGATGAATTTCTTTGACTGGGATTTTATCAAGTACCGTTGGAGAAGAGTGTGTTGCTAAAAAATAATGGCTGTTTGGAATCATATGTCAATATAGCTGTGATGCCCCTGGTCCACTTGCTGAGTTGGATCACCTTGGATGTCCTCTTCTATTATGACATTCAAATCTTCCTCTCTTTTTTTATTGTTCTCTTGAACACATGGAGGAAATGCTGGTAAACATGAGGAAACTTTCTCAACATCTGATTCTGATGTCGTCTCTTCATCAAGTGTAGCCCTTCATCTTTTGATCTCTCCATTTGGTTATTCTTCTTCTTGATGTTTTCCTTCAATGACATTAATAAAATATCTTCTATTAAATACGTTTATTGAACTAAGATGCATACCATCTAGATCAAGAGGATATGTTTGGAAGTGTTGTACCTCAGCATTGTAAGTGGGCTAGGATACTTCATGGTGTGGGTTTGGAAATGGTGGTATAGGTAGTTGAGTGGGGGCAGATATATGAGATGGATGTGGTTGAGGCTATGGTTATGGTGGATGTGGATGGTAGGGATAGCATGGAGTTGGGTATGGAGGATATGGAGGGAATATTGAGAATATTGTGGATTTTACCAATAAGGTCCTTGCTAACCATGTTGCCAAGATTGGGTTTTAGGTTGAGATTGCCAAGGTTTCCAAAGAGGGAGTGTGTCTAATTTAGTTTGAGATGGTTGTGAATAAGCTTGACATTTTGAGGTAGGTCTTTTCATCATATAAGTTGACTAGGCTGCCAGAGTCTCCTTGGAGCTACATAATATAGCTTCTTTGGTGATTACCTTGCTCCATTGTCTTCTTGGTAAACTTCTTTAAACTTGGGGAATGATGAACAACATTTAGTAGCATATGATTATGCATGGATAACAAAAATATCAACATCTTATTTTTTCTCATTTTTCATTCTTAACATTTCTACTTGTTCACTTAGATTGATACGAATTTATTGTTTAAAGTTATCAAGCAAGTTTCCAAGTTCCTCTTTCCTTACCAATGTTGATGTTGATTTACTTACTCTTTCCCTTCCTCTTGATATGCACTTGCATGTTTCACAAATTTCTTCAAATGACAATTGGTATACATCTCCTCTACTCATGAGATTAAGGAGATCAATCCACTCATCCCTAATTGTTCTAATTAAGAGGGTTTTTAGTGTGTCAAATCCTAGATGATGCAATTTTTCCCTGTTAATATTATACATGAACCTCTATATTAGATCCTAAAGGCTCTCATCTTCTTCTTGGTTCATTCTAAAAATTTCTTCTCTAAGATCATGATCTTTATATTTTTCTAGAAATATATTTTGCATAGCATTCCATGATCTTATTGAATTAGTACCTAGACTCATGAACCATTTAAGAGCTCTATCCTTCAATGTTTCAGGAAAAAATCTCAGTTTTTTAGTGTGTGATGAGTAGCCATAAGATCTAAAAAGTATCTCAAATTCAAAGAGAAATGTTTCCAGATCCTCTGTCCTCATACCACAAAATTTGGGAAGGAAAGATGGAGGGATGTTCTTCATATGAACACTGATGTCCATATCTTGAATGAGAAACCCAATAAGATCTTCTTCATTGTCACCATATCCATCCATATCTTCTACCTTCAAAAGTGTATGGTGATGTGGTTCTTATTGCACCACATGGTCAAGTGTGGGGGTTGGTATTGGAGAAGTATTTTTAAAAATTGTCAAAGCATCCCTACTCATATGAGGCATGAAAATCATATTTTTTATTTTTATTTTTCATTATTTCAGAAACAACATGAAATATGAAAGCATAAAAGAATGCTAAAACATAATCAAAGCATCTACTAGACACATACCCGACAACAGCACCAAAAAGTGGTGAACCCTGGTATTGCACCAAGAGTGTTGTAACTCCCAGGGGATTCCCTACTTTACTTTATAAACCTGGGGTTAATACAAAATTGGAGGTGACAGTGCTTTATACACAACAAATGCATTCTGATCATGTCATCCTCTTTCGCTGTATGAAAGGGTGCTATTTCTAGGGTTTCTTAGTGAAGTCTGTGACACTTCAATGAAACTAAGTTAAATTGCTGAAAGGAAATGGAAAAAAATAAACTAAATTAAATTTCTTAAAAGAAATGAAAGGAAGTAAAATAAACTAAATCACTAAAAGCAAATGACAGGAAGGAAACTAAAATAAATTGTTGAAAGGAAATGACAGAAAGGAAACTAATCTAAAGTGTTGAAAGGAAATGATAGAAAGGAAACTAATTCTAATCACACTTAGTTGGTCAAATTCCTAACACGCTTCTACTTATCCAATGCTCTATCTATGATGCTTTTATTCCTGCAACTATGTATGACCTAACTAAACTTTAAAATGTGTTGTTTTGCAGCTTGGAGAAGAAAGGGGTAAGGGTGCTAATGGAAGGCTTAAAGGTGGAAATATGGCTTTAGACTTCATTAAACCTTATGATATCACAAATATTATTTGGAGTGGGAGGCTAGAAATATGTGATGGAAGAGTTATAATTGGAGGATATAAATGAGATATGTGATATGCGAAATGGCAATCACAATATCTCAAATCTGGCAGAGTGACGGAAGTGTTGTTCGAGAGGCGGATGCAAAATGTGAAATACAATATGGGAAGGTGATGAGAAATGCGATTTTGATAAAGCCAAAATTTGAAAAATGTGAAACGTGATGGATGATGTGGCGATAGGACCGGTGGCAGATTGCGATAACAATATCGCAATCGGCGTCGAGAGTGGTAAGCATTAACGTGAACCACATGAAAATGAAATTTTCGATTTCAGTAAGTCTTAGAGGAAAGATGATCGGGTCTAATGTCTCATGAGTTTTTTGATAATAATTGATAAAATTAAGGTGAAAAGGGATATTGAAATTGGGGTTTGGAAGTAGAAAGTGTTAACGAGAATCACATGGAAGTGCAATTTTCGATTTGTGAATGGGAATTGTGGTATGTTCGAAGTAAAGGGGACAAGTTGATTTACAAAGTTTTTTTTGAATATTTTCGTAATGATTTCTAAAGTTAAGGTGAAAGAGAAAATCATAAAAATGCTGGACAATGACAAAGGAAGGAGATTGAGGATCCTGCGAGACGCAAAATGCGATAGCGGAAATGTCGGGGAAGAAAGGATGAAGGTCAAACTTTTAGAGTTTTGAAGTGTTTTATGAATAAAAACGGCGTGAAGGCTAAAATAAAATAATGAGGAAATAGAACGTAACATAAGTGTTTGGAAGAATGACACAAAGATGGAGAGGAATCAGAAAATGAAGTGGAACGAATTAATGAACTTCTCTGAAACTTTTGATGCTTACTCCTGCCAACAACCCTACCGATCCATGCATGAAAAATAGATGAATGCATGACAATACAGTGAAAGAAAGACTCAGATTGTTAATGTAATTTCTTCCCTAAACTCAGAAATGGTGAACAGAAAGTAAGTTTTGGCCTATGGGAATGTCTACCCTACTTGAACTCTATTGACAAAGATGAGAGGGGGATGCTCGAACCACATCTTTTGAATTTTTCCTTTATTCTATTACTCTGATAATAAAATGAAGAACCACAACAACAAAATGAAAATAAAACTAAACAACAATGAAATTATTAGAAGCAGATCTAAATAAATGGCAAAAGCAAAACCAGCTAAATGAGAGAAAGAAAAGAATGAAAACAGTATAGATGTTGAGGCACATGGGTTGGGCCCTAACCCACAAGCTCAGCCCTCTCGAACTAGATCAATAAAAATTCATCTGAATACTCATTGCATTAAAAAAATACACTCTTATTACATCCCGAAGGTCTTAAACAACAAAATCCTAATAGCTTGCAGCAAAAGTTCCAAATGGAATCAAATGGACTGGAATCGACCAGACCAGAATTGATCCTAATTAGCTCTTGATCAACATTATTTATCCTCAAGGGAAGATATCAACAACTCTCTAGAAAATAGTGATTAAGTCTACTTTGACTCCAAGTAAACCATGGATTGAGTGCACTTCATCTTCAGTTTTCTTGGATGCCTTTCATAGTTAAGGAGGGTGGACAAGTCCCTTGAATCTCTCCAAGACTTCTCCATAATTTCCTAACATTGTGCTCATTTATTATTCAATCTTGATCTTCCAGTGGCAGGAAGAAAGTCCCTAAATTATCGCCTTCTCCAAATATGCATAATCTGCCCAATATTCTCAAAATATTCTACAAAAATAACCAATATTAGGCACAAATATGAAATTATCTTTAAACCTTCCTAAGAACATATTAAAGCATAAGAAAACATTATTATGTGTAGAAGGAGAGATTTAATATATATACTATGTGCATAAGGAAAATTAGATGGGCCTGAGAAAGGTTAGATGGGCCTTATTTTATGTCTAATTTATAGGCCCATCATCACCCCCTCCTGAAATTGTTGCTCATCCTGTGAGAAACCTATCCATCCTTCATGCCTTCATGAAAATGTTCATGGGGACATTAGAAGGAAAGGCAAGGAAATGGTATGAAGGCCTAGACCCTAGTAGCTTGTTTTCTTTAAAGGATTTCCACAAGGTGTTTTATGAACATTATAAAGAAAAATGTCCATCTTTATCATTAGCTGAAAATTGTTGTGATCAATCTGAAGATTTCATACAATACCTTGTAAACATTGATGAAGATTTGGGAAATTGGCATCCTAAAAGTCCATTAGAAGAAATGCATGCATTTCATACTCAATTTAACTATCATGACAACCAAGAGGAGTTTGTTGAGGATGAAATCAATCAGGAAATGAAGGAAAATCCACAGGATCTCTCTGAAGGCACAAGTGATGATTCACCATCTCTTCTAGGTGAAGCTCAAGAAGACATTCAGCCTCAGAGTCAGCCTTCACAAGAGAAAGGGAACCACTGTATTTCTATCCAAGGAAAGCAAAAAATTCCTCCTCTATTAACTGAAGAGGAAATAAATCAGATTCTAAACATGTTGCCAACCTCTAAACCTTCATATGAATAGAACATTTATATTTATTCTCATGCTAATCCTAGCTACCACAGATCAAAAAATGGAATTGTAGATCAATTCAAGGAGAAACAATTTGATAATCCAATATGTATGATTGGTGAAATTAATTATATTGATGATTTTCCAAAGTTTGATAAGTATGATGATGGTTATGTTGTCCAAACAGAAGCTAATCTTGCAGAGCAGTCAACATTTGGTTTGTGGGAGGAAGTTCAGTTCCATCAACTTGAAAACAATGATTAGCCAATACCTGTTAGCTATGACAGTGATGAGGAAAGCCTAGAAAATTTGGAAGTAAGTGAAGAATCTCTGCCTCTTTGTTCTACTTCATTTCAGGCCATCATAAATAAATTTCATGTGGTTATAAATTAGCAGTCTTTCAGTTTTAATGTTGAGGTTGGGGGAGATAATTAACTTCTTGAGAACGTTGTTAATAAGAAGACTTTTCCTGAAATGGTTGAGGAAATCATTTGTGACATAGAATCCTCCTTAGCTCCAGATTTGCAGCCACCGAGTTCCATTGAATTTCAAATTGCAGATGAAGTCTTGGAAATTGATAATCATAGGATAGGGGTTGTACTGCCTTCTCAAGAAGATTTATTGCCAAAGAGTGCTCCTACTCATCAACATGATGGCATTCACACTAAATTCAACCCACTCAATCAAAGCATATAAGGTTTTCTAGAGGAAAACATTGCAATAGATGATGAGGCTACCATATGGATGATCATGAGGAAGAAGAAGAGTTTCTTTCCAAAGAAAATCTCAAGCTTAGCCAAGTGGAGGAAGGAATGGTCTTGGATACACATGATTATTCAAATCCTCAGATTGAGGTATTGTTTCAAGATCCTTTTGTTGTTTGCTTAGAGACATTTGAAGAGGGAGTGAAATATGTCAGGAGCAGTTTTTGGTAGAGTTTATAGAAAATTTTAGGCACTGGTGTTCAAAAACAAGTGATGTGGGAGTGGCCTTTTTGTTTTTTCAACACACTCAAAGAGTTGAACGAAGATCACTCATGGAATCATCTACTTGATTGGTTATATTGGAAAAGGGAGTTCACCAAATGAATATATATCATATGTAATTTATATAAGGATAGATAGCTATGCAAATAATCTCAGCACTATGAGCACCTTTCTAGTTTTTAGTCCTAGAATGTTGGTCTTAAAAAGACACAAAAACAAAGAAAAGAAGAAAAAGAGGGTAGGAAAAAGAATAGGTATAGCCTTATACCAAAAAAGAGTATTAGTGAAAGTGTGCAAGCCTAAATGCCACTCCTATTGAAAAAAGAGATTCTTGTTCAGTCATTTGGCCTAATCATGATTGGACATGTTATAAATTTATGTTGATAGACTAGTGAAAGAAGATTCACCAAACCATGTAAACTTGGCTTGTTAGTAGATTATATTAGGAAAATATGCTCGTCCCTGAAGCTTAAATCTGAACCAAAGAAAAATTAGAGGGATGCATAATAAACTTCGAATTATTAGCCCTCATGTTTTTAGTTCTTCTTGCACAAAAATAATGTCTGTGTGCATCTTGTCCAAATGCCATAGCCCATGGAAAATTAGATTGCTTAATCTTGGTTTGGTCATATTTTGAATTTCATGTCAGTAGGTTAGAGAATAAAGTCTATCAAACAGCTTAATCTTGATAGATGAGCAGACTAAGTAGAGAATAAGTGAGTTCAGTTTCCTAATATAAAATTTTGGAAGTGATAAGCGTACAAGTAGATAGTTTTTATGATTTCAAAAGAAAAAATGATGTCAAGGGTTTGCTAGTCCAAGTACACCCAAAAGAAAAAAAAATGTTAAGAAAAATAAGATGGGCAGGTACAATTGATGTTGAAGCAATCATGTCTTTTCAGATTTTTGAGATCACAGCTTCAAGAGAACATTAGAAAATGAAGGAAGGGAGATCTTCCAAGTACAAGTAAGGTACTCGTCTTCAAAACCCAGAGATCTAAACTCTGAGGTCCTCGACACCTCCTGAAAAGGAACTGCCCTCACCAAGTGGAGCCATAATTAGTCATCAGCAATTTTTACTATCTGTAGATGACTAAATATTGGTTCTAGATTTATAAAAAAAAAATTCATGAATATTGTGAGTTTTATAAATCTCACTGCATTCATTATCCTTATAGAAAATGTTTCACTATTCTACCCTTTTTCCATTCCATGGTCACCCTGCCACTCCTAAAGGAATCCTTATGGTCTTGTGCCACTCATCTTCATCCTTTTGTCCCACTTGTGACCTCATTACTCTATTTTTCCCTTTCCCATAACTCTACTTTACATATAGGGTTACCTATAGCGTAACTCATTCCCATGATTCCCAAATTCCTCAAGCATTGATGGTCTCAAAACTGTCTCTGTAGGCTCTTTAGATAAATAAAGTACATTGGATTTTGGATCTTCAATACAACATTTTGACAAGTAATATGTTTTTACTTGAAGCCTCCAAAGCCAATTTTCAGTCAAGGTTAGGTCAAAGAACCCCCAAGTAGTTCAATTAGGGTTTCATATGTTCCAAGGTCATCATTTCCAAAGAACACTACCATTCAGTTTCAAATTCTGCACATAAGGTAATGGACAAGCTTGAAACTTTTTCAGAAGTGTTGAAATTTCCATCAACAGAAGGTTTTGATAAGGTAGACAGTCTGTTCCAAAGAGAAGACAACTCACACTAGAAGAAAGGGAAGCAATCTGGTCTTAAGGAAAACGAGGGTTTTGTACTTGATAGTCCAGCAAATTTCCAACATAGTAATAAATTGCAGAAATGACATAAGGAAGGCTTTTGAAGGTGTTTTTGTGTGCAAGCATCCTAAGTTTTTCAAAGGTGAAGTTGTCATGCCTCAAGAGAAAAAAGGAAAAAACATGGTCTGAACTCCATGGTGTAGGAAAAATAAGGTTTTAAAGGTGCTACTACGATCAATCCTCCCAAAGGTGTCAAGAGAAATTTTATCATGCCTCCATCATTTTCCAAGAATTCATTCCAAAGGACAAATCATTTCCCACACCTAGGGCCAATTTTCCTTCAAACTATGTTTCTGATCAAACAAAGATGAATTTGACAAAAGTGAGAGAGGGTTTTGTCCATATCAGGTCCGGGAATAAAAACCTCCTTCCAATTTCACATAGGCGTCATGGTTTTAGAGAAATGTCAAAAATACAGGTCTCACGGGAGAATTTTTGCACTTCTGGAGTGAGCTTGGGAAAATATGGTTTTCGCATAGTTAGAGTTTCCAAATGAATTTCTTGATGAGTCAAATTATAACTATACTGAAAGAGTTTTCTACTAAGCTATCATGATCTCAATTTGGAGTTGAGGAAGGTCTCCAAACGTTTCCTGCACCAACACTCTGCATTTCTGCATCATCATTCAGTTATTTTTGACTAGTCCTGGGAGAATCAACTTTTTACAGGTCAAATAAACTCCAATTTTTGTGAAACCAACTCCAAAAATAGAAAAAAATATATATCAACACCTTATAACTAAGCCACTTTGAGGGGGAAACCTCCAATACATTACATGAATGAACAATTCTTGGATGATACAAATTAGAAAACCTCCTTTCTATATATAGGAGTCCATGGGGCCACAATATAATCCTAGCCGACCTAACAATAATAATTTAAGGGCACAATAATAACATTATGGGGGTTACAGGGGTACAATAATAACAATAAGGGGGTTACACTAACAACAATAAGGGACTATACTAGTAATATAGGGACCTAACATGCCTCTCTCCTTCATAAAAGTGTTGTCCTCAACGCTTGAGTAGCTCTGGGTGCTTTTGTATAAAATTATCATCCTCCCATGTAGAATATTCAGTGGGTAATTTCTTCCACTTGATGAGATACTCTGAAATTGATCGATTCTGTAGCTGTCGAGTTCTTGTTTTTGTGACCGCTTCAGGTTCCAATATGATTTTTCCTTCCTCATCAAGTTCTGGCAATATTGTTTGAACTGGAATATTTTCACCTATAACCTTCTTTAAGCATGAAACATGGAAAACTGGATGCACTCGTGAAGAAGCAGGAAGCTCCAATTTGTATGCCATAGTAGAAATATTTTGCAACACCTTGTAAGGACCATAGTACTTTGGCAATAATTTATTATCCTTCTTAGCGTGCTTGAGGGACATTTATTTGTATGGTTGTAGCCGTAAAAATACCCAGTCTCCTACATCAAAACTTCTCTCGTTGTGATGTTGATCTGCCTGTTGTTTAATTCGATTTTGTGCCAAATTAAGGTTACCCTTTAAGAGTTGGAGAACTTCTTGTTGATTCTCGATGTGATCTTCCACTACTTGAACCTTTGAATTTTCTCTTAAATATGATGTGATGGATGGTGGATGATATCCATAAAGTGCCATAAATGGGGTCATTTTTGCTGCAGTATGCAAGGAAGTGTTATACCACCATTCAGCAAGAGGTAACCACTTGACCCATTGTGTTTGTTTATTAGATACAAAACAATGAATATATCACTCCAAACATTTATTTACAATCTCAGTTTGACCATCAGATTGAGGATGATAAGATGAGCTATGAGCTAATTGCATACCCAAACAATAAAATAACTCTATCCAAAAATTTCCGATAGAAACGGGATCTCTGTCGACAAAATAACCCTTGGGTTTCCATGTAGCTTTTGAATTGTGTCCATAAATATAGTAGCAACTGTACTTGCTTTAAATGGATGAGATAATGCACAAAAGTGTGCATACTTGGTAAGTCTATCAACTACCACCATGATGAAACTCTTTCCTTAGGACTTAGGTAAACCTATGATAAAATCCATTGAAATCTCCTCCCAACGTTGAATTGGAATTGATAAAGGTTGTAGAAGACCTGGGGTCTTAATTTTCTCAAATTTATTCTACTGGCAAACCAAACATTCCGCCACAAAATTTTGAATATCAGATTTAAGGCCATCCCAAAAAATTCTTTCTTCACTCTGTGGTAAGTTTTTAAAAATCTTGAGTGTCCTCCTAAAGGAGAAGTGTGCAATTCCAAAAGAATATTTTGTTTTAGTTGGGAATTCTTACAAAGATATAAGCGATATTTGTACCATAAGGAATCATTTTTCCAACTAAATGTATCAGATGTACTAGGATCTTGCTGCACCTTTTGAATGAGTGTCCACACTTCTTCGTCCTTCTTCCATTCATCTCTTGCTTCAGTTATCCAATCTGGTTGGATAATAGAAATGGCACAAAGCAATGCTTCCACCTCTTCATTATTTCTTCTATATTATTTCAAATTCATAACCCAACATCTTTGTGACCCATTTTTGTTGCTCTTCTAAAGATAGAATTTGTTCCAAAAAGTGTTTAAGACTATCATGATCAGTTTTTACCTTGAAGTGTCTTCCCATTAGGTAAGTTTTCCATTTCTTTAGTGCATGCAGTATTGCTAACATTTCCTTCTCATAAATAGGTTTCTGTAAATACTTTCCTTTGATTGGATGACTTTCAAAAGCAATGGGCCTTCCTTCTTGCATTAAAACAACACCAATTCCATTTCTTGAGGAATCACATTCCACAATAAAGGTTTTTGTGAAGTCTAGCGTAGCTAAGACTGATGCTAGGCACATTGCCTCTTTAAGATGTTCAAAGGCCTTAGTTTCTTCAAGAGTCCATGAAAATGCATCTTTCTTCAATAATGTTGTTAGAGGTGCTGCTATTCTCCCATAATTATTAACAAACTTGCAATAATACCCTGTTAACCCGAGAAATCCTCGCAACTTCTTTATGGTTGTGGGGAATTTCCATTCCTTAATGGCTTTAATTTTTTTAGGGTCTACCTTAACACCCTCGTGAGATACAATATGACCCAGATATTCCACCTCTTGTACTCCAAAGAAACATTTGGATGTTTTTGCATATAATTGTTTCTCCTACAATAGTTTCAGCACCCTGTCAACATGTTGAACATGATCCTTCCAAGACATGCTGTAGATTAGTATATCATCAAAAAATACTAGCAAAAATTTTCTAAGGAAGGGTTTGAAAATGGAATTCATCAACCCTTGAAATGTAGAAGGTGCATTGGTAAGGCCAAAATGCATGACCAAAAATTCATAATGACCCTCATCAGTTTGAAATGTTTTTTTCGGAATATCTTCAGTCTTCATTCTAATTTTATGATATCCTAAATGAAGATCCAACTTGATAAAATAAAGTGCTCCATGTAATTCATCCAATAATTCATCAATCACAGGAATGGAAATTTATCTTTAATGGTGAGCTTATTGAGCTCCCTATAATCCGGACACATGCACCATGATCCATCCTTCTTGTGTACCAATACTACAGGAGCAGAGAAAGAATTTTGACTAGGTTGAATTGTACCTGCCTCTAACATTTATGCAATCATACGTTCAATTTCGCTCTTTTTGACATAAGGATATCTATAAGGCCTGATGTTTGGAGGAACACTTCCTGGAATCAAATGAATAGCATGATCATGATCACGAATAGGTGGGAGTACTTTGGGAGTTTCAAACACCTTGGAATGTGTTAGCACCTAATTTGAACCTCAGGCTGAAGAAAGGAAAATCGGGGTAACCTCAAACCATGCTCAGCCTTGTAGCTAGCCCTAAAAGGTCAAGAGAGGGCTCTCTCCATGAAAAATATTCAATGAAATATAACTGCAAATTTATTTTAGGCTAGGTATAGTAGCTCTAAATGTTTTATTAATTTTCTGGGTTGTATGGATCATATGGGGCTGGGAAGTTTGAATCTGGGGAATTAAATCAGAGATACAGGGTATTCTATGGGGCAAGGCAGGAAGGGATTTTAACAATTTGTTTTTAATAATGATGGAACGTTTAAGACTGGTGAGAAGCTGAAAAGGGCATAGCAGATGGATCCTCTTCAAACAGCAGAAAACATAAAGTTTTGAATGATTTCCCAAGGTAGAGCATTATACAATGGATTCTACTTATCTATCTTGAAAACATCCGAACAGAAATATGAATGAATGAATGGCAAACATAAAAATTAACAAATGATCACAATGGAAAGAACAGTGCTAAAATCCATAGTAGCACAAGGATCCCATAAATCAGTGCTGCATTTCTTTATTAATTCCTTGCCAAACTATTACAAAAATGGAGCACAGAGCGTCCTCAATGATTCCAACTTATCCCACCTTCCCCCCCCCCCTTTACAAATTTCTCATAAATTACATTAAATAGACAGAATTTGAGGGGACACATATGCAGAAAGAAGAGCTATTTCAAAAGCTTTTGGAATAGAAATCTGAACATAGAAAATAGGCCAACAATATACCCCTAAAATAATGAATAGTTCGTTTGACTGCATGGAAGATTTTGCTATTATTCCCAACAAATGAGAAGATGAAATATGTAGGGTCGATCCCCTTGTCATCGATCCTGTAGAGGTTGAGATGATTCTTTGTTTATAATTAGCTCACGGCCTTGACCATTTCCTTTTTCTTTGTTGAAAATCCCTTTATGCCGAGAAAATGCCTTTGAGACCAATAAAAATGAAATCCACTTTTTAATGAGGAAAAACCCCTTTTTTATTCATAAGTGCAAAGGACCGATGGTGGGCCCGAATCTCAATTGCAAATCACATTGGAAGGAGGGGAGGGTGCATTGCATAATGGAGCGATGTGATGCGATAGTGTAAAATGGTGCAAAGGAGAAGTGGAACGGGCAGAATGGACGGAAAGCTTTGGTGGGACTGGGAGGAATCACAATCGCAAATCGGAAGGGGAGAAGGTGTAACACATGGCGAAGGAAATTGCGATATGCGATGGTGATGGAGTGATGGAGCAAAGGCTGATGCAATGAGGGATGGGAGAAATCCTTTTAAAAACACATAAATTTCCACTTTTACACAGAGAAACCCTTTCTTTTGAAAAGGCAGAAGGGCCTTTAGTGGGGCACAGAAATATTGCATCGGTGGAGAGGAGGAGGCGGGAGTCAAAGTACTGGAAGGATCGTGTGATGCGATGAACAATATGTGATTCATCGCATCGGCAGAACGGAGCACAGAGGGCTTAAACATAGCGGGGGTGGGATGTGATCGGTCTTGTGATGCGATCAGACTTGCGATGGAAATGCAATGCGATCGGACTTGCGTTACGATCGGACTTGCGATGTGATCAGAATTGCGATGGAAATTTGATGTGATCAGACTTGCGATAAGATCGGACTTGCGATGGAAATGCGATGCGATCAGACTGGAGGTGACTCAATCGCGTCAGAGGTAATCGGGGGGTGGGTCAATCGGGAACCCATGAACTATTGTGATGCGATGCGATCACATCGGAATTTGTAGGATACAGAAATGAAAATACAAAAGGACCTTTGTGATGAAGATTTTAAAATCATATGAAAAGGTAGAAATTATAAATTTTAAAGGACCAAATGAGAAAGAAGGGTAAGGTTAGGCTTTTGGGGGCTTTTATTCACTTAGGCATATCTTCCAATCCAAAAGTCAGTTTGGGGAGTATAATATACCGTTGGAAAGCTCTTTCTGGGCTCCTTCTGATGAACATATTCAAAACATGATTTATGGTAAAAATATAGTGAATAACACCTCTAAAATGCAGGGTGGTGGCTTTGTAAAGATAACAACTTCTGAAGCTCAACTTATTACATATGAAGACATAAAATTACATAAGAAATGATAATAAAAGAAAAGTATCATATTTTCACCTCAAAAAATGTTTTGAGGTGAAAATTACATCAATATTAATAGAATAACTCTTTTACTTTTCCAGATATTGTGCCTTTGAGTTTATTCAACCTCCTCATGACCTTGCTGATATTCATTGACAATTGGCTCATTAATTTGACCATGATGACACCCTAGAACCTAATGGGACCAACCCTATGACCTAATAACATGAATTGCGAAGTGAAAGTGAATGATGATTGAAGACCATAGAGAGGAGAATCAGCAATTTTTCACATGAGGGAAAACTGATGAAATACCACTACCATCAATGAATCCATGACCTAATGGAATGATGAAAATTTATAGTATGGGACTCCTACTATACAAATGCAAAAGATTAATTTTGATCACTGATGGCATTATGACAAAACTGACCCTAAAATTGGCTCCAATGGGGATGGTAGCTCCTTGGAGGTGCCAAGAACACCGTAGACCAAGTATCCTTATCCATTGGGTGAAATACGGTCAAAATACTGAAAACTAACACAATGTAGACTGACTCAGACTCAAACTATGACTGAAAACTAAATTAAAACCAGCAAACCTTACACATATCATTCAAGTTTTATAGCCTTCACCTCGGGCCCCAAACTTCAATGACTATGTACTTGAAATCTGAAATGGCATGGTATATACAATGACTGTGACATAATTTTCGATCCATTATCTCAAAAGTGGTAGTGCTTCAAAAGCCTACCATTCACCGGTCCTCCAGGGCAATCTTGGTCGTCCATCTCTGTGAGCAAGAAAGCATTCTGTCCCCTGTATGCTGAAATATTATACGGTCCATTCCACATGTTATCAAACTTACCATGCTTCCATTTATCCTCATTTCGTGCGTCCCATCTCAACACCACATCTTCCAACTGAAATTTTTATGCTTTGGTTTTATGGTCGTAGATTTTCTTTATCTTTTCCTGCAACTGAATAGTGTTATGAGAAACTTCCTCCCTTATTTGCTGAAGGTGGATCATTTGATTGATCCTTCACTGATTATCATCCTCTTCACTACCATCCTATTGCAATAGTCTCATGACCGGAACCGTAAGCGATGTAGGAAACACAGAATAAATACCATAAACTAACTAAAATGGTGACATACCTATGGATTTCTTGCTATTGACTCTATCTGCCCATAACACATTGATGAGCTTTCGATGCCAATTTCTCTTATTTTCTTCCAGCATTTTCTTGACTATGTTTATCAGAGATTTATTTGATGATTCTGCCAGGTTGTTGCCTTGCGGGTATTATGCCGTTGAATGGCCCAACACAATATTGTATTTATCGAAGAATTCCACCATCTTCTTAGATCTAAATGCTGCTGCGTTATCTGTTATGATTTTGTGAGGGAAACCAAAACAAGACAAGATATTTGATTCTACCGTATTCGTGGCCTGCCCTACTGGAATGGCCTCAATTCATTTGGTGAAATAGTCAGTACCTGTCAATATCCATCGATGTTGTGCTAATGATGTGGGATGGATTTCCCCTAAGAAATCAAGTCCCCACTGCTGAAAAGGGGCATTTACTTGAACTGGTTTCAAAGGAAGAGGGAGCAGTTTCCTTTTTCATTGGAAGACTTGACACTCATGGCAGCTCATCACTGTTTTATACAAATCTGAAAATAAATTGGGCCAATAATATCCTGATCTAAACACTATTTTATCCGTCGTTTTCCAAAACAAATGACCACCACAATCACCTTTGTGAAATTCATGCATCACCTGCTGAGCCTCATCATCAACCAAACAATTAAGTAGAATACCTCCTGGATATTTCCAATAAAGAGCACTATTTAAAATATAGAATTTAGCAGACTTGAATTTTAGTGATCTACTTTTGCTTCTAGACATCCCGAGAGGTGGTGAAAGATGCTGAAGAACATAAATTATGTCTGAATACCATGGGGATTGGAGAAAAATTTCTAAAACCAAAATGAGCGAACCATCATCCTCATACTCTGACATTGCTGCTATGAGGTTTATGTCCACAGCGCACAGGTTTGATTGTGCCATTAGTTTTTCCAAACCTTGTCCTTTGATTAACTTTGTGGGTTTAATCTCCAAATCATATTCCAACATTGCTGCTATCCACTTACCTCTTCTTCCCTCTGAATCAGTTTGCATCAGGACATCTTTCACTGCTGTGGTATGTGAATGCAGAATGTATACTCTAAAATCCTTCAATGCTTTTATAAGAGCCAATGTTTGTTTCTCAATAATATTATACCACAAGGCATCATCTCGAATGGTCATATTGAAAAAGGAAATGGGTTGTTCAATCTGATCTCTTTTTTACATCAATACCGCAGCCATGGTATGCTTCGATGCAAATGAAAATATAATGAAATCTTGAGTGTAATCAAGACTAATCAAGACTGGGGCATTGAACAGAGAAAAATCTACCAGATTAAATGACTTGATAGCCTCCTCACTCCATTTGAAAGTGCTGTCGTTTTTCAACATATTAGTCATTTCTCGTAAATGTTTAGCCAAATTGGGTATAAATATGCGCAAGAAGTTCATCTTACAATTGAATTCCTGAATCTCCTTTTTGTTACGTGGGAAGTCTATGTGCTGAATTTCCTCCACTCTTGAAGGATCAATTTGGATACCGTCTTTAGAGATGATATTCCCTAACAATTTTCCTTCATCCATAACAAACAAACTTTTCTTCGGATTGAGAGAAATCCCAAACTTTCTGCATCGCTGAAATACAACCCTCAAGTGGTGCAAATGTTCATCATCAGAACCAGAAAAAACTGTTAGATCATCCAAATAAACAACCAGAAAAACATCATTTTCATTAGCAAAAGCAATATCCATTGCTCACTGGAAAGTGGCTCCGAATTTCTTCAATCCAAATGGAATTTTGGCATACTGGAAAGTTCTCCAGGGTGTTGTGAAGGCAGTTTTGTCTTGGTCTTTCTCATGCACCAAGATCTGATTATAACCTGTGTAACCATCGAGTAGTGACATCCTTGATGCTCCAACTACTCTTTGCAGAATATGATCCATCTTTGGAAGTGGATAGTTATCCTTTAAGGATACTTTATTCAGATTCCGGAAATCTATGCACAACCTTATTTCTCCTATCTTTTTGTGTACCAGGACCAAATTTGAAATCGAATCAAAAAATCTAATTGGGACAATGATACCAGATTTATACAATCTATTTACCTCTTTTTCAATGGATGGAAGCAGATTTGGGTTTATCCTTCTCAGCTTCTATCTAAATGGCTTTTGATCCGGCTTGATGGGAATAGTATGCTGGATTATATTTTTGTCATACACCTTCAAATCTGAATAATCCCATGCAAACACATCAAAAAATTTAGAAATTAATTTAACATACTATTCCTTTACCTCAGGGGACAATGATTTTGATAACTTCACAAGCTTAGGTTTGTCAGCTATTCCAAGATTAAAATCTTCAACTCCTTTATCAGTAGGCACCAAGCTCGGTTTCTTTGCAACATCATCTTGATCAAAAATCTCTTCTAAAGGTATGATACCTCTAGTAATTACAGTGTCTTTCAATTGCAATACGTCCATCTGATTTGCTTCGATTTCTTGATCATCGACATCATAATCACCCTCTATGGAAGTATCCTTGAATTTTCCTTCATTTTGCAAAAAAGAATTGATTTCATTGTCATCCCAAAACACTTGCCAATACCTTAAATTATCCAGAACAGCAAGTCGATGTTTGACATAAATTTCAAATTTGTTGCTGGAATTCATTAGAATCTTCAAATTGCTTGCAGCAGTGGCAATAGAATCTGCAATAAGATTCTGTATTTGGGGTACTGCTGTCAAAGTGTATTCAGAAAACATCCTCAAGATGTCTAGGACTGTATTTTTGTAGGCTCTCAATTGCGGATGCTTTGCTTGATACTCTCCCTTTACCTATTTGATTATCAACTCTGAATCTCCATAGAGAGAAATCCTCTTTGCATTTAACTATTTCAAAATTTTCAAACCTACAATCAAAGCTTCATACTCTGCTTCATTGTTATAGCATTCAAAAGCCAATTTGTAATCACATACTCTAACATTACTAGGAACCTTTTCAGGATGGAAAACAAGGCTCCGAATCCATATTCCCATACCAGCAACGTCCTTACCAACAACTCCGTCAAAGTCCGTGCTCTAGAGGCCTTCTTCTTCTTCTTCTAGATGCTGAAATTTTTCTTCTTTCTCCACTTTATCTTGACTGATTTCTACATTTTTCTGT
>JAXQQM020061820.1:0-49493 GCA_034641835.2 Pinus albicaulis | reverse complement strand
GATAGGATTTATTTTTAGATTAGGTATGTATGTTTAGGGATTAAGATTGATAAATCGATTATTATGGAGAAAGAATTGGTGGTGCGAAATTAAGCAGGCTTATTTAGCAGGAGGCTACACCAAGGCTATGAAGCTTAAATGTTCCCCTAATTCTGATGCTCTTGTGGTGGTGTAGAGCTTTTGTAGCCGCTGTAACTTGGTGTTGTTATCGGTAACGTGCACATCTTTACGCTTCCCCTGCTGCTGGCCAAGTAATCTAGAGGGAGAGAACCCTTTGCTCATTGGGAGGTGACCCCATTATTCATGGTGCTGCGGGCTCATAGGGCTACGTAATTGTTGTTAGAGATCCTTCTTGATTTGGTTGTTCCTAAGTCTACTAGTCTGCTGAGATCCATCTTTCTTTATTTGTAATACATAGTTCTAAGTTGGTGGAGTGTAAGACATAGTTGTTGGTTGGAGTGCTTAGTAAGACATAGTTTGAGGTTAGAGTATCTCTAAGTCTGAGGTGATCATATATAGATTGTCGTCTGCTACTGAGGTATGGTCTGTTGTTGTTGTTGTTGTATTCAGGTGGAGTTATTGCTGATTGGGCTTTTGAGTTTTCAGGAGGTCGTAGTGGGGAGGAGAGAGGCTTTCCTAGGGTTTAGTTTTGGCAAGGTGATCTATCTATCTGGGTGCTAGCTCTCAATCAGAATTCTATTCCTACTCCTCCTTTTTTCATCCTATTCTTTTTTCCTACTCCTCTCCCTTCGAGGATTGGGGTGGGTGGGTAAATAGTTTAGTGTGGATCAATTTTGTAGCTGTTACATAAAGATCGGACCAGCGAATCTCTCTCTCTTATACATTTGGTTGTAATGGACCTCACACAGAGGCATTGTTTTGGGTGGAAACATCACCAAGAGCAAAGGTAGGGGTAGGAGCCGTACAGAAGTTGGGATGCACGGTAGATATGTTACAGGGGAGCGGGAGGCAGCACAATAAAGCTAAAACCTCCTCGTGGGCGTGAGACAGGCGGAGATCGCGCGTAACGCACTGATTTCTGAGAGATAACGATTGGGGTTATATATGCGATTATTGCTGGCTAGTTTGGTCAATTAGATTGAGATCGCGGTTGAAAAGTTTGTCAAGAGATGGGACGAAATGGTTGAAAAGGATGGAAAGAACAGGGAGACAAGGACGGGAGGGGCGGGTAGATAAGAGGTAAACTACAACATAAAGGCAGGTAACTGTAGGCCAGGAACGCAGGGGCAAAAACTACTACGAGAAGGAGAACTAGAGGCTTACCTAATCTATTAACTGGCTCTGCCTTTCCTCCTGTTGTTGAATAGGCCTCTACCTTATATAAATCTTCATTTCGTAATGTGCTCGCCCCCTTCCCTTCTTACTTTTGTCCATTTCACTTCATAACCGAAAGAATTACGTGATCTTACCCTAATTTTCAAGGAATATTCCGGTAATAAGAATTTTTCCCTGACGATCGTGGGATATGATCAATTAGATTATGCGCACATCAATTTATTGCTCCTGAATCTATTGAAAATATTAAAGTCACCTGCCAGCCTTGGGCGGTGACAAGAAGAAACAAGTACAAGGTAGCAGCAGCAGCAGCAACAGAAATTGAGTGCGCAGCACTCTGTATTGAAGAATGTTGGTGAATCCGTAAGGAAGAATTTAACTCTTGATGGGCTGCAGCCACAATTGCAGATGAAATTAACAGGTGATGGACAGAGCCGTTGTTCACAGTGGAAGGACGAAGATTTCTTGAAGATATTTTCTACAGAAGAACAGAGATTAGCTTTACGGAGGGGCAGATTGAGTTAAGACAGTCATTTCAGGCTTTAAAGCCCTCAACAACCAAAGTTATTTTTTGAAACAATGTCTTTTTTATGAAGAGATCTGCGATGCGATCACAATCGCAAATCGCAATACAAATATTATAAACTAAGTGTCTTGTTGATATGGCAGAGTTCCGCAACAGAACGGCTGTATATAAAACATACAACCGAAACATTTATAAATCGGCCTCCCGTAATAGCAGAGGCCCGTGGGTCCACTTGACCACATGGCGACACCTGAATGGAATCGCAAGGCTCAATCGCAAGACTCAATCGGAGGGAATATGTTATGACTCCCGATTGATGTCCCGGACCCGATCATATTATATGCCACAGTTTATTGCGCCATCGCATCCGATTGTTCAATCACAATCGGAGTTTTGTTGTTTGGTCGCGCGATTGTTTAAAGCGCGGACCCGATCCAGTTATATGCCGGAGTTAATAAGTGCCAATCGCATCCATTGTTTGATCGAAATCGGAAGGTCGGGAGTTTATGTTGCGATTGAAGTTCTGGACCTGACGGCATTATATGTCGAAGTTGATAGTTGGATCGCACCCGCAATCCAGTCGCAATCGGAACTTCTGAGTTGTGTGCCCCGATTGCTCTTGTTAGTTGTTTGCGATTGCGATGTGGTCCCCACCTTCTATGGCGCACATTGTATGTGTTTAATAGTTTTGTTTTAATGTTTTTTTTTTGTGCCACATATATAATGTAAAAAAGGCCCGCGTGTATCATATTGAATTCCATTTTGTTGCATTTTCCATTGACTGTGTGTGTGAGCCCGCAGGCCAGAGATAACACAGTAACATTGTAACAGCACTGTGTGTGCGTTTTGAAAGAGAGACAGAGAGTTTGTATTTAAAGAGAACTGCGTCTGTAGCAGTCCATATATGTATTTTGTGAATCCCTCACTGTGAGGAGGAAGAAATTTGTATCATTTTTGTTTGAAATAGAAATAGTTTTAAAGCCCTGAAAGCTCTGTCTCCTGTCAATTTATTTTAACTTCTCTGTGTTGAGGAGGAGAGTCTATTCTCTTCACTTGGAATTCTCAAAATTCCAACATGGTATCGGAGCTTGTCTAGGCTCTTTGAAGATTTCAAAGAAGCTGAAGAAGAAGACCTGTTGCAGCGTTTCTCTCTAGCAGCGTGAAAGGCTCAACAGAAGTCAAGGTCAGGTATTTCATAAAGATAAAAGTGCAGTTGTTTATTGTTTAAAGAAGTTGTTCTTTCAAGAAGGAAAGACGGTTTGTTTAAAGTCTGAGTTCAGTTTAAGAAGCAATGGCTGGACCAAGCACTGGTATGAATCTTGGAAGTGTTCAGCTTCCACAGTTTAATGGAAAGAACTATGATTATTGGGCCATTACCATGAGAGCCCTGTTTGTCTCACAAGACTTGTGGGAACTAGTAGAAGATGGTTTCACAGAACCAGCTGATGAGCAGGCTTTTAATGCCTTAACTCAAGCAGAGAAGGATGTGTTGAAGAATAATAGGAAGAAGGATGCCAAAGCTCTCTTCTGTTTGTATCAAGCTGTAAATGAGAGTGTGTTTCCAAGGATAGCAGCAGCTAAGAAATCCAAGGAGGCATGGGAAACTCTAAAAGTAGCCTATCAAGGTATGGAGAAAGTTAAAACAGCAAAACTTCAATTGCTGAGAAGAGATTTTGAAACTCTTTGCATGAAAGAGTCAGACAGTGTTGATACATTCTTTACACATGTGATTGGGATTGTAAATCAGATAAGATCCCATGGAGAAACTCTTGAAGATAGAAGGATTGTGGAGAAACTTTTGAGATGCTTACCCTCAAAGTTTGATGTTATTATTACCACCATAGAAGAGACCAAAGATCTCTCACAGTTCACAGTGGATGAACTTCATGCCTCACTGATAACTCATGAACAAAGATTGAGCAGAGATGAACACTCATCTCTTGAGCACGCCTTCAAGACCCATATGCCTTCAGGAAGAGGAAGAGGTCAAGGAAAAGGAAGAGGAAGAGGCAGAAGTCAGAATAGAGGTGGAAGGAACAGCTCTTCACATTCACATGGAAGGAGTAACAGTCAAAGCCAGAGCCATGGCCAATGCAACAGCCAGCAAGGTGGACATCAACACAAACATGCTCAAGGACAAAGGTATGACAAAACCAATGTCCAGTGTCATTATTGCAAGAAATATGGGCACTATGCCAATGAATGTAGAAAGAAGCAAAATGACATGAAGAATAGGCAGAATGCTAATGTAGCAAAAGAGGAAAAGAACCCAAGTAATGTGCTGTTAGCTTGTAATGTAACACAAGATAGAAATGATGATGTTTGGTTCTTAGATTCTGGATGTAGTAATCACATGACTGGCAACAGAGCAATGTTTGCCAATCTTGATGAAGAAGTTAAATCTGAAGTGACCACAAGGACTGATACTAAAATCTCTGTCAAAGGGAAAGGCAGAGTAAGTATTTGTGCAAGGAATGGGGAGCAAAAATTTGTCCCTGATGTGTATTATGTTCCAGGTCTGAAATGTAATCTTTTGAGCGTTGGACAGCTCATAAACAAAGGTTACAATGTTATATTCAAAGATGATGTGTGCACCATAAAAGATATTCCTCCAAGTAAGAAAATTATTGCTGAAATACAAATGACCAGCAATAGAATGTTTCCTCTCAAGCTCAACATTGAATTGAAAGGAAAAGGAAAGAATGTAGCAGCTGTAACTCAAGAAGCCTTCCAGAAGGAAGAGAAAGATGAAAATTGGTTATGGCATCTGAGATTTGGACATCTAAATTTCGGAGGCTTGAATTTGCTACACAGAAAAGGAATGGTAAGAGGTTTACCACTGATAGAGAAGCCTGACAGCCTATGTGAAGTCTGCATCTTGGGAAAGCAACACAGAGAAAAATTTCCTTCAGGGAAAAGCATAAGGGCGAAAGCACCTTTGGAGATAATCCACTCAGATTTATGTGGGCCGATGCAAACACCATCTGTTTCGGGCAGCAATTACATGCTGACTTTCATTGATGACTTCACTCGAAAAGTGTGGGTCTATTTTCTAAAATATAAAAGCGAAGTCTTTCAGAAATTTCGTCAATTTAAAGCTCTTGTAGAAAAACAGAGCGGACTTCACATTAAAGTCCTCAGAACAGATAGAGGAGGAGAATATATCTCAAAAGAATTTCTGCGTTTTTGCAGAGAGAGTGGCATACACAAGCAATTTACCACCAGGTACACGCCGCAACAGAATGGAGTGGCTGAAAGGAAGAATCGAACCATAATGGAGATGGTGAGAAGTATGCTCAAGGCGAAACACTTACCGAATGAGTATTGGGCAGAAGCAGCAAACTGTGCTATATATATTTTGAATAGATGCCCTACAAAAGCAGTGATGAACAAAGTTCCAGAAGAAGCGTGGAGTGGCAGAAAATAGGGAGTCACCCACATGAGAGTTTTTGGGTGTGTAGCATATGCACACATTCCAGACAAATTGAGAAAGAAGTTGGATAGTAAGGGGGAGAAGTGCATTTTCCTTGCATATTGTGAAGATTCCAAAGGATACAGACTGTATAACCCATCCACAAAGAAGTTTATAATTAGCAGAGATGTGCAATTCATCGAAGAGGAAGCGTGGGATGGAAGCATTGAGAAAACAATCAATGTCAAAAACTATTTATCCCATGATGAAGATGATGTAGATGTGGTTGAGATTAATAACCCATCCATTGCACAACCTCCAGCAGCGCAAGGCTAGCAAGGGACGCCTCAAGCAGCAGCGAGAACACCCTTGAGAAGAAGCGGGAGTGCATCACCCAGCACACCACGAGGAGCAGAAATGAGTGCTTCATCAAGCACGGCTACACCAAGTGAAAGAGGAACAAGATTCAGAAGCCTTAGAGAAATATATGAGCAAGGAGAAGCATATGAAGGTATGAATTCCTTATTTGCTTTGTATTTTCAAGTTGATGATCCTATTCATTTTGAAGATGCTATTAAAGATAGAAAATGGATAGAAGCTATGGATGAAGAAATTAAAGCCATAGAGAAGAATAGAACATGGGAGTTGGTTGATCTACCAGAAGGTAAAGAAGTCATTGGAGTTAAATGGGTATACAAGACCAAAAGCAATGCTGAGGGAAAGATAGAAAGACACAAGGCCAGACTTGTTGTCAAAGGATATAAGCAGAAGCAAGGGATTGATTATGAAGAAACTTTTGCACCAGTTGCAAGAATGGAAACGGTAAGAGCAGTGCTGTCCATAGCAGCACAAAACAAATGGAAAGTATATCAAATGGATGTAAAATCCGCATTTTTAAATGGATTTTTAATGGAAGAGGTATATGTGGAACAGCCTCTTGGATATGAGAAGAAAGGCCAAGAGCATAAGGTCTGTAAATTGAAGAAAGCTCTTTATGGGCTGAAACAAGCACCAAGAGCATGGTACAGCAGAATAGATTCTTATCTATTAGAGAATGGATTTGAAAAGTGTGAGGGAGAACCCACCCTCTACATCAAAGAAAAGGATGGTAAGTTATTGATTGTTGTCTTATATGTTGATGATTTAATTTTTACAGGTAATGATGATTACCTTGTTGAAAATTTTAAAACAGTCATGAAGGATGAATTTGAAATGACTGACATGGGTTTGTTAAGATACTTCTTGGGAATAGAAGTAGAACAAGGTGAGAAATGAATTTTTATTTCTCAAGCAAAGTATGTGAATCAAATTCTAGAAAGATTTAACATGCAAGAGTGCAAAGCTGCAATTACTCCCACTGTAATGGGATTGAAGTTGAGTAAGAATGACAACAGCAAGGATTTCGATCCAAGTTTATATAAAAGCATAGTTGGCAGCCTCATGTATTTGACTGCAACTAGGCCGGATATTATGCATGCTGTTAGTTTAATTTCCAGATTTATGGAAAATCCAAAAGAAGCACATTGGCAAGCAGCAAAGAGAATTCTGAGGTATGTGAAAGGAACAAAAGGATTTGGTATTTTATATACTACTTCAGAAAATTCAGAATTAGTTGGATACACTGACAGTGATTGGGATGGAAGTGTAGATGATCGGAAGAGCACTTCCGGTTATATTTTTCATATGGGTTCAGGAGCCATTTCATGGGCTTCCAAGAAACAGCCTATTGTAGCATTATCTACAGCAGAGGCAGAATATGTGGCAGCTACTGCAGCAGCGTGTCAAGCAATTTGGATGAGAAGGATGTTGAGAAGTTTGTGCCAAGAACAGGTAAAGGGCACTGTGATTTATTGTGACAATAGCTCAGCTATTGCATTGTCAAAGAATTCTGTGTTTCATAAAAGAACAAAGAACATAGACACAAAGTATCATTATATCAGAGAATTGGTGAATAATGGTGAAGTTGTTTTACAACATTGTAAAACAGAGGAGCAATATGCAGATATTTTAACTAAACCATTGGGACAGAAGAACTTTGAATTTTTAAGGAAATGCTTGGGTATGATGGATAACCCAGCAGCTGAATTTAAGGGGGAGTGTTGAAATATTAAAGTCACCTGCCAGCCTTGGGCAGTGACAAGAAGAACAAAGTACAAAGGCAGTAGAAATTGAGTGCGCAGCACTCTGTATTGAAGAATGTTGGTGAATCTGTAAGGAAGAATTTAACTCTTGATGGGCCGCAGCCACAATTGCAGATGAAATTAACAGGTGATGGACAGAGCCGTTCTTCACAGTGGAAGGACGAAGATTTCTTGAAGATCTTTTCTACGGGGGAGCAGACTAAATTAAAAACAGTCGTTTCAGGCTTTAAAGCCCTCAACAACCAAAGTTATTTTTGAAACAGTGTCTTGTTGATGAAGAGATCTGCGATGCGATCACAATTGCAAATCGCAATGCATATATTATAAACTAAGTGTCTTGTTGATATGGCAGAGTTCCGCAACGGAACGGCTGTATATAAAACATACAACTGAAACATATATAAATCGCCCCCGTGTATAGCAGAGGCCCGTGGGTCCACTTGACCACATGGCGACACCTAAATGGAATCGCTTGGTTTCAATCGCAAGACTCAATCGGAGGGAATATGTTATGACTCCCGATTGAAGTCCCGGACCCGATCATATTATATGCCACAGTTTATTGCGCCATCGCATCCGATTGTTCAATCGCAATCGGAGTTTTGTTGTTTGGTCGCGCGATTGTTTAAAGCGCGGACCCGATCCAGTTATATGCTGGAGTTAATAAGTGCCAATTGCATCCGGCGTTTGATCGCAATCGGAAGATCGGGAGTTTATGTTGCGATTGAAGTTCTGGATCCGACGGCATTATATGTCAGAGTTGATAGTTGGATCGCGCCCGCAATCCAGTCGCAATCGGAACTTCTGAGTTGTGTGCCCCGATTGCTCTTGTTAGTTGTTTGCGATTGCGATGTGGTCCCCACCTTCTATGGCGCACATTGTATGTGTTTATTAGTTTTGTTTTAATGTTTTTTTTTGTGTGCCACATATATAATGTAAAAAGGGCCCGCGCGTATAATATATTGAATTCCATTGTGTTGCATTGTCGTTGAATGTGTGTGAGCCCGCAGGCCAGAGATAACACAGTAAGATCGTAACAGCACTGTGTGTGCGTTTTGAAAGAGAGACAGAGAGTTTGTATTTAAAGAGCACTGCGTCTGTAGCAGTCCATATATGTATTTTGTGAATCCCTCACCGTGAGGAGGAAGAAATTTGTATCATTTTTGTTTGAAATAGAAGTTGTTTTAAAGCCCTGAAAACTCTGTCTCCTGTCAATTTTTTTTAAATTTCTCTGTGTTGTAGAAGGGAGATTATTCTCTCCATTACTGTTTGTTTGGAATTCTCAAATTCCAACAGAATCGAAGCGTAGTAGGGGAGACCCATTACCAGAGATCACAATTTAGTTGTGGCCATCATTTTGCAGGTGGTCCCTTTCACTTTAGACTTTACCGTAGCATGATGGACGGGTCCGGAGTATCCATTTTTTGGGGGCAAGTTCGGATAAGGAAAAACCAAACTCGTAAAGCGATTCCCCCCGACGAGGCAGCACCCTGTAAGAATTACCTATACACGCATCATAGTAATGATACTAGCAATGATATGAGTCAAGAATCCAATACATTGAAGCATGCAGGCTAATTGCTACCAAGACCGATGAACTCATCCATGAACGATGAGAAGCCACTGCGCCCGATGAGCTATGGGACAAGCATTCCTACCAGTTCCCATTTGGGAGTAAGTATCCACCGGAAACAGATCGAGCAGCAATCTCAGACCCATATGCAGAGGCAAAAGCAAGAGTCTCAGGAAGATAAGCTATTTTTAGTCCAAGTGAATTAGAAAATACATTAACGAGCAGATCGAGATGCCCCAACCTCTGCAATTGGCTATGCTGCGAGTTTCATTCAGTAGCATCACCAACATAGGTAGGGTAGGGTAAGGTAGGGAGGTGGATATAAACTCCGAGAGTGAATTGAGTATGAACTCCGATAGGGAGTGAGTCCAATTTCAGAGAGTCAAGTTTTTCTTAATTCCGAGAGTAAAGTGGGAAAGAACTCCGAGAGGGAAGAGGTGCTTATTAAGATCTACAATTGGGTCTAAAGCCCGGTAAGGAAGTGGGCAAATTGTAGAGTGGATTGGTGGCATATGGGGATGGAAAATTCCCCTAATAAACCATGTGGGGTGGTAATTGAAGTAATAAAGGGTGGTGTATGAGGACGGGTTGTTGCTGGCTGGTCTTACTTGCTGGGATGGCTAATGAAGAAGGGGGAGGTGGCCGGGGATGGTAATTTCTACTTCATGAACCTGGCCTATCGAGATGGTAGATTCTACGCCAAACAGTGGTAATTTCAAGAGTGAAAAGGTAGCTATTTCAGTGACCCTTCAAAGAGCGAGCATGTTAGGTCCGGTCAGGTGCGAGGGTAGGTAGGCTCATTATAGAAGAAAGCCAGGCAATAGAGATGGGGAAGAAAGCTAGGTTTCCTTTTTGTTCGCTGCATAATAAGGAGTTTGCTTTCCAGGGCAGATTCCAATTAGCATATTTTATTATGCCGAAACCAGTCCCAATGCTGTCCATAGCCACCAATACAGTCGAGGGCCCAAGACATGGGGAATTTATACCGAGGGGAGACAATACGAGGGCAGTCCTATGCTTACCGAGAGCTGGCATGCATACCGAGGGATAATGCCCCTTACTTTACGTTCGTGAAATACGAAGTAGTAGTGCGTATATATATATAATGAGATCTCTATTTTATTGTATACGATATTATGAACGTATTGACTCTACTGATTTCGGTAACTAGATATAATAAAGAGAAAACATATTTCTCAGTAAGGTGCTCTGCTATAGAGAAAGAGTGCCGGGCCAACCATAGCGTAAACCCGCCCGGAACAAAACTACAGGTAACACGCCCGCTATTTGGCTAGGTAGGAAAGTCTTGTTCTTCACCCGGCCATACACTGGAATATTTCCTTGGCCCCCTATACTATATATATATGCTATTGATCCTGCAATCTCTCTCTTTTTCTACCTGGATTATTAGACAGTATTCAGCCTCTTGAAGGAGCATAGTTAGGTACTTAGACTTATGTTATATAGATGTAGACAGTTACATATTTGATGAAATTGAAAGAAGTTCATTTTCAGTACACCTTTTTTATTTTTGTTGGGGCATGTAGTATGTAAGGAATATTTGTTGGTAGATCAAGCCAAGATAGTAGTTATAGTGGACTTACCTCCTCCCACTTCTATGAAAATGCTACACATGACACTGGGGAATATTGGGTATTACTAGAAATTCATAAGGAACTATGCTAGAATCACCACACCATTAGAGAAGTTGCTCAAGAGGGATGCTCGGACACCAGACTTTCAAAAATATTTTTATACATTGAAGGAGAAGTTAGTGACTGCAACTATTTTTATATTCCTAGATTGGCCCCAGCTCATTCTTCCTCCTAACCTCTACCATGATATTATCAGACACCATTCGAAGTTGGGCAGGGGACAGATCAAAAGGCTAGTCCTCATTCAAGAATACTTCCTCCTCTTTCATTTATTCCTCCTCTCCCATCATTCCCCATTATTATATAGACAAACCTCAGCAACAAATTCGTTGGATTTCCTCCAATAAGAGAAATGCCCATTATTATTAAGATGGGGGCCTTCTTCTTCTTCCATCTCGGAATTAAGGCTTCTCCCTCTATGAAATGCTTTATTAGGGGGTGGAGAGAAAGATTTCACGGACGGAGGAAATGGTTGGTTTATCACTCACTGGATCAGGGGAAAGGGAAAGGATTTAAGTTGGTGGATTAATACCTAGTTGGTGCTATGTTCTAAAAATGATTCTTAAAATATACATTTCTTTTTAAATACATACGAACATTTAAATTCCACAAGGAAAAATTTCCACAAATTACACAATGGGCAAAGTCCATAAAATATTTTCCAATACAAAATTTATATTGAGATACCATTCTCAATCGGAGTACTCTTTAAGAGATGCAAAGACGTATTCTGCTGTAACAGGAAGCTCATTACATACGAGAAGTATATATGATATTTATTCAAACTTAGCTGGTTGGATACATAAACTTAGCTAGTTGGATACATAGATGCGTTGTTGCATAGTGTTAGATGTTTATTAGATACTTATCAATTTTTATGGCAGAATATGAAAAAGTCAAAGTTAGAGCACGAGCAACTAAATTCTACAAATATTATCAAAGATTTAGAGCTCTCCATAGACAATGAAGGAATTATGCAATTTTAAATTCAATTTCCTTGTGCACCCGTCCCTCCATGCAAACGTATTTCAGTTCCCCTTTTTCCTTTTCGTTCCTCCTCCGCTCCCCACCAATACTCAGAATGTTCGCGTCCTCCACTTGAACCGTTGCAGGAAACAACAACACACATCACAACAAAACTTTAGCAAATGGCCAAAGCAGAGAAAAAAGCCAAATTTTGATGATACGGAAGGAGAATTTAGTCTACTGACGAATACTGTGATGTTGTTAGACGTTAAGAGATGAGACATATAAATTATAACGAGCATACACAGTGATGAGGCGGAAGTTTTAGGAAGCGTGTCGAACCTTTCTTTATATAAGTTTCTAACATTTTTAAAAATAATAAATTTAAGTTATTAAATTTATAAACAACCATAAACAGTATGGTATGAACTTGGTTAAGCGATGTTTAGTGATGGTTTACCTAACATAATTTGTACAGATCACTTCATAGTCATTTATAATTAAATTTTAAAAACACCATAGTTAACCGTTCTTATGGTCATCCATATTTAACCATAGTCCAATCTTACTATCAAACAAGGTTAGCCATAGCCATACAAGCTCAACCATGGTCACCATGGTCAACACATAGTCATCAAGTTAAATATGGTCGACATGGTCACATTTAGTCCACCAAAATTTAACATCTACATCCTTGGTTAACCAAGCTAATAATGCTCAGAACCATGGTAATCATGGTCAACCATGATTGACAATGGCCAATTAAGGTCAACCATGGTAAACCAAAGTCAGTCTAAGTCAATCAGTCTACCTCGATCAACCATGGTCAACCTCATCAATCTTGTTCAACCATTAATGTAACCATTATTGTAACATCAACGTAACATTAACATTAATGTAACATCAACCATGGTCAACCATGGTTGACGACGACCAACCCTGATCAAAATTAATGTAATGTGAATGTAACAATGTAACAATCATCAACATTAATGTAACATAAATACATTGTTATATTAATGGTTGACCATGGTTAACTTTAGTCAGCTCTCTTCAACCTCAGTCAACCTCATCAACCATCAAAAACCCTTGACAGCCATGACCAATCATTTTTAACAATGGTTAACCCTTGAAAACCATTTTTAACCATAGTCAACCGACATGAACGATAATCTACCATGGTTTGAATTTTTGTTTCATGCAAAATATTTTGGTGGTCTTTTGGTATTCTATTATAGTTGTCTTACAAATTTTTTGTTTTAATGGCAGGTTCATGAGATCTTGTGACGTTGGATAGGTTATATGTTACTTGAAATATGGTTGATGAAATTATGTTACTCACCCATTTTTATTTTACCCTTTTCGGGTAAATTTTTGGAGGTGGTGACAACCTAAAAGTAAGATAAAGGTTGCACTTTAGGAATTGTACTTTTTTCCTCATGTAACTAGGTATTAGTCCCTTAAAATGGATTACATAGACACTAAGTAACATAGTAGAGTGCTTGATAGAAGAAATATGTCCAAGGGTTGGAAGCCCAATGTTTCATTCCCTCAAACATGCTTTCCAATTTAGAAATGGTTCACACTCAGGTCCCTCTAATTATAGTATCTCAATCAACTTAACTCAGGAAAATATTAGGGGAAAATGCTTTTGGTGTCAAAATATAGTATACAATGACCTTGGAAATCATAATTACCACTCTATGTCTGCCCATTATATGCATATCCTAATATAAAGGTACTCTAAGAAACACCATTGGCTTGAATATTTTTCAGAAATGTTTGAAAATGTCACTCATGAGCCCTTTTCACACATATCCTATAAATAAAATATTGCAAGCTGAAACTAAATATCACTTTCAAATATCCCAAAGATATTGAATACTTCAACAATAGGTCCCTTTTTTCATCAATAGTTTGGTGAGCCAACCTCTTAACACATAAGCTATTTTGCCTAACAATGTGGGCACTTCAACCATAAAACATATTTTTACACTAACCCACCATCGTATTACATTTATACACACAACATCATATGCCTCAACAAGAGTAGCACCACCAACCTAATTATCATATGTACACACACACACATTAGAATTCAAATTTCTAGTTGGACATATTATAGGTTTAATTATGATGAACCAAATGAAGAAGAATCAGGGGAAACGAGAGTCTTAGATGGGGAAAAGTTTTCAAATTACAAAGGAGGACCTTTAAATCTAACTAAGAGACCAATTGTGGGGTAGGTGATGGTGGGAAGCAAAGTAAGTAAGTGACAGACATATGTGTCTAGTAAATAAAAAGGGTCAAAGAGCTTGCACTATAGAAGATATTTTCCTAGGGGAATCTATGATTCCCATAATTGAATAGCTCCTTAAGATGTAAAAAATTAATTAAATGCTAAAGAAACAATGTAGTCAATTACATAAATCATTCCAACGAATAAGTACTATGTGTTTAGGTCGTGCACCAAATAGTTTATGTTTCTATAGATCAGTATAAATACCCTAATCAAGTCTTCACTTTATTCAAGGAAAATATTTACGCCGTAAGGCGTTATTATTTGAAAACAACTTTCCTGAGAGCTACGTGTATTATCTTGGACCACTAATATGAAATGTTAGATGATTAAAGCAATTATGGCCATTAGATCATCAGTCTTGGAAGTTAGCTATAAAAAATTAGTTACACCAACGAACTGTGAAAGACTTGATGCGGAGAGATGATTGCTCGCATCTTTCACTGTGAGCAATCAACCCGATGATCCTATCCTGCTTTCTCTTACGGTGCCTCTGTTTTTCTTGGTTTGTTTACGATGGTAAGTCATCTCTAGTAGTTCTCTATTTAGGAAGAAGATTGATATGTCTGACCCATGTGATTTAACATTAGTGTCTGAGAAATCAAACAAAGTTGAATCAGTTTCCGTGAACATGTTATTATTCTTCTATTCATTTTAGCAGTTTCGATCTGTAATTTGTTTTTTGTCAAACAAAAAAATTTCCTTCAAGACATCATGCTACGTGATTTCAATCGATTTTCAAATCGTACTCCACTCCATTTGGACCGTCATCTTTGGTCGTGCAATTATAAGTACCTTAGCCTGTTTTTATTAATTTTTTTACAAAGCTAATAAGCATCTACGCCAGTTACTGGATTAAATGGAGATTCTCCATTATCAATTTCACTGTCCTTCTTTCTAATTTTTCCACTTATTGGATTAAATGGAATTTCTCCATTATCAGTTTCACTATCCTTCTATCTAATTTTGTGGTTTTTCCTAGTTTCTCCATTATTAGTTTTGTATAATTTTGTTGAACTACAGGTACCTTCTCCATTCTTTATTGAATTGCTTTTACTAATCAATAGGCATTTGTGCCTAGTTGCAAGTTTAAATGCAATTTCTCTATTATTATTAGTGGAGTTTTTTATCATTATGTTCAGATTCCATAGTGGTTTAATCCACACCATTGTCACATTTGGATTTTGAATTTTACGTTGCCTTTAGTTATCATCTGCAAAAATTTCTCATCCAGTCATTGCTGATTTCAACCGAGTTTATTTCTGTTGCTGATTTCAACAGAGTTTATTTCTGTTTCTTGATTTTAGCTCATTGTTTATCGACGTTGATTAAATTTTGAGAGTGCTTGTTATGGATTTTGGTTTGTGATTTCACCATTAATGTTGAACTCCTAAAATGGCGATATTTTTTAGGTTTTGGGATTTTTGGTTGTTGTTCCTACAGGGATGTTCTTCCCGCTCATTAGAGGGCAGTTAATTAATTATATAATATTTTTAATAAGTCAATTTATAACTAGTTTCAAGTCTAATTATGTCAAAATAAAGCTAGCATAACTTTTCAATTATAGATAGATGCATTATAAATAAATTAGTGCATGATACAATTGATATTAACAATCCTATTTATTAACTAAAAAAATTTATACAATTGTGATTTAGTTGTTTGAGAATAGTTTGGAATGAGACAAGATGATTTCCAATTAAACGAGACCTTTAGTTGGTTATAAATTATTTTATTTTTAACTTTCTGTTAATATGATAATTATTAAAAAAATGAGAAATCGCAAAGAGAAATATTTCCATTATTATATATATATATATATATATATATATATTACAATTTTATATATTTACTCAAGGAGTCACTCAATGAAAACACCTTTTATCTAGTCCTATAAACTTTCAAGGTTTCTTTTGGATAGGTTTCCAAGCACCCTTAGGTTTTAAGGTTCTTTCAACATTTTTCAAGTAAAGAATCTCTAAACTTCCAATATTTCTTGTGGATAGGTTTTCAAGTTCCCTTCGGTTTTAAGATTTTTCCAATATTTTTCAAGAGAAGAATCTGGTCCTGTGAACTTCAAAGATTTCTTGTGCCAAGATTTGGAGTGTATTATTAGTAGATAATGAACAAAATCATAGTGAGTAAAGATGGAATTGAAAGATATCAAAGTGCAATCCTTTAATTAATCATTCTGAATGAAGAAACAACTGTGGAATTGATAAAAAAAGCGTTAATATTCGTGGAGGGTAGGGTTGGTTCGTTCCATTTTTTGATCAATTACAATTAGAAAACATTTTTTGTGATGCATGTTATTAGTTGTTCATGTACACAGGGTGTTAGGTATAGCATTTGGTCTTGGGTCTTTGCCTAAGGCTAGGACTTATGTTACAGTAATGAATTCTTCAGTGATCGGCCATTACGTTACAATAATGAATTCTTCAGTGATTGGCCATTAGTTTGATTTGTTGTCAAAGTTTCTCTCAACTTTATTCTCAATACAATGAAGCAATACAATGAACGAAGCAATGCAATGAAGGATAAGAATAGACATGTTAAGGACACAACTACATGTACCTTTTCGAGATCATTTGAATTTTTCCATGGTACAACAATATAGACACTCTACTTTTTAAGTGTGATCGGCCATTACCTTACAGTAATGAATTCTTCAGTGATTGGCCATTAGTTGGATTTCTTCTCAATGTTTCTCTCAACTTTATTTTCAATACAATGAAGGATAAGAATAGGCATGTTAAGGACACAACTACAAGTACCTTTTGGAGATTATTTGAATTTTTCCATGGTACAACAATGTAGGCACTCTACTTTTTAAGTATACGACCTATTTTGGAGAAATACTAACAAGACATGAAAGAGAATGGGAACAGAACAAGAAAAATGTCTCATAGCATCTCAAGATCAAAATTCAAATTTCAAAATTTTTCTACTCAAGATCAAAATTCGAATTAAAAGAAGTAAAAAATCGTTAATTTTGATTTTATACTCTTTCCTATGTTTTTCTAAGTTCAAATTAGAATACTGAAAAAATCATTTCCTACTCAAGATCAAAATTCAATTAAAAGAAGTAAAAAATCATTAATTTTGATTTTCTATTCTTTCATAAGTTCAAATTAGAATAATGAAAAAATCATTATTTTTTATCCAAATTAGAATAACGAAAAAAACATTATTTTTTATCTCCTAGTTTTTCCTATGCTACCTTACGACGTTTCCTTTGCAACATGTGGTGCAATTGCTAGTATATTCTATTATTGAAACTTGATGTAACCAAACAAGTCTTAGTATATATTTAAGGGTTGTATGATCAACTATTAATAGGGTGGAAAAGGTCCATTATATAGATGAGTGAAAGGAAAAAATATAAAATAAGAAGTATAGGCTAATGGGCAATGAAGGTCCCGAAGAATTGTAGATATCTCTCTCATGCGCCCTCACTAACGATGACCTTTACATTGATAAAATTACCTAGCTCTATACTTACTGGTAAAATTGGTACCAGCAAGTTCAAATCAATTACTTAGGGGAACTTAAGTGGTTAAACTGAAATTGATTGGAATAACATCTTCAGTACCAAACTTGAATTATACACTTTAGAGAGCATGCCTACTATGAAATTGATTCTAGCCATGTGCAAGAGAAAGGATTATAAGGTACATTAAATGCCAATGATTATGACTCAATGTGAGATGAATATGTGGACTAATTTACATGCATATGCCCAATGTATTATCCTAACTACGTGATTTTTTTACTCTAGTGCACTTTTCTGTTATATTGAGCAGCCAAATTTAGGTGGAAACATGAACCAAGCATATACTTTAGTTGTGTTGTATGTGCACATGAGGTGTGTATTAATTCCAAATAAAAATACTTTAAACAAGAACAAATTTTAATAAAATGAAATTCAAATGAGTAAGAAATTCAACAACAAAGATATACACAAATATTTAACAAAAAAAAAAAAACTCCTTTATGTCTAATTTTAAAAGTGAAATAAACCTACGAAATGTATATATCAAAATGATAGATAATGTACTTCATATTGGTCTTTCAAAAGCCAATAATTTCAAATAAGAAAGGTACAAAAAGTAGGAAAAATAGTACAATATTAAAATGACTCTTTTATTTCACTAATACATATGTTTAACTCTAAATAAATAGCTTTGTACAACACTAAAATGTAATCTATAGGATGGAAAAGAAAGAAAAAAATATAAAGATCCAAAATTGTCAGCAAGGGCTTCCCTCACAAATCCAAAACTAGGACAAATACTAAGTTAGGAGAGTTTTCTTCTCTTTACCCAAGATTCATCTATGGAAATATTTCTAAATTCTAACATACAAGGTAAGGTTCTATCATATAGCTTACTACAATGTAAATCTAAAAATGTAGTCTTAAAAAAATAAAACAATTCAAGATAATAGAGATGCCAAGACAATTCTCTCAATTCTAAACGATATTGTCAATGAAAACATTTTATATTTAGCACAAGAACTCAAAAAGAAAACTAAAATCCCTAAAAGAAAATGATTAAAAACATAGAAAAAAATCCTAAAAATGGAATATTTTCAATTTTTGACCCAATACAAAAACTTAACCTACTTGCATTGGCCCATGTAAGAACCACATGTAGAAGATACATTGAAAACGCTTATACTACCCGAAATGACTATTGACAAAAAGTTGAAAGTTGGCCTCTTCTATAAATATAAAGATGTTTAATTCACTATAAAGTACACACAACACAAAAAGTAACAACAATTAAAGTAGACTCTTCAAAAAAACATTAAATGGTGTAGGGGTACTCAAACGCATACCCACAACCAAGGATCGATAAAACATCCTAACAGCTATTAGAGTCAACAAGTTTTTAGTGGGGAAATCTATAAATAAGAGGAGCGTAAATATGTAGATCTACATGTTGTTCTAAAATTAAAAAAAAAAATAGAAGGTTAAATAATAAAAACGACACTGTAGATCCACATCATTTTAACTCAGATCTATAAGACTCAAAGAGAGGAAGCTATAGCTACAAAATGAAGTAGATAGATTTAAAGGACTTGTTAAAATTCATTACCTAATGGAATAAAATGCAATGTCATTGTGAAGAAGATTTCTAATTAGAAGTTGGTCTCTCATCACCTCTTCCATGGTAGGGTTCATTTACTTCTGAAATGTGTGGTTTATCCCCTTTGTTGTGCCTATAGGTAGCTTCATTGATAGCAAAATTCATCTAGTTTAGATTTTGGAACATTTGCTTACTTTCAATAGGGAATGGAAAATATGAAAAATGGAGTGTGGTTTGAGCTTGTATGAGCAAAATAGTGGCTAAAATCTCTTGGCATGATCATAATAAACAATTTATTGACTCTCATTTTAGGTTTGTTTACAAACATACATATTTTTGGCCACTTTTCAAAAGGATTGGTGGCCACTTTTCCAAAGGAAATTTAGAAAGAAGAGGTAAACATTACATTAATGATTAATTTAAACTCCTCATTATTCGAACTCCTCACTATTTAAACTAATATTAACCATCAATTCCCGCCTACATTGCCGTCTCCTGGTCTTGGAGCAGAACCGTCTCCTGGTCTTGGAGCAGAACCCTGTATGCCAACTTTATCGCTCTTCTTCTGCTGGAGATGACCATGGCCGTCTCCTGGGCTCGGAGCAGAACCCAGTATGCCAACTTTATAGCCCTTAATTCTGCGGGGCCATGGCCGCCTCACACAGGCTCGGAAGGCGAACCGATATGCCAACTATCGCCTTATTAACGGAAATGACCATGGCCGCCTCCACAGGCTCGGGCAGAACTGATGTCTGCTATCGCCTTATTAGCTGGAGATGACCATGGCCTTCTCCTCAGGCTCGGAAGCGAGAACCAGTATGCCTTTAATGCTCTTTTGCAAGCTCGTTCCCAAGTAAATCGCTTGAGGAATTGGTAAGGACCAACGACGAAAGGCGCTCGGGGGCCGATGGCCAGTTCTTCTTGAAAACCTGGCGTTCGTATGGCAAGCAACGTGCAGAAGAGATCATAATCAGGAGCGCCATTGTACTGCTCTTCATCATAGAGCTCGGTGTTAGCAGACAAAACGATATGATATGATAGAGAAGTACAGAGATAGTAGATGAACGATATGATAACAGATCAGTTTTAACACAGATCAGTTGTGCGTGCGGGTTCACTGCCTTCACGCAAACCTAAAACCGTTGGCGTAATTCTGATCAAACGAGCGCGGTTGAGGTTGTCACGCAGAGATCAGATGAGGAATTCATTCATAAAAACGAATAAGAGAATTACTAAATTAGAATCTCTCCGATTTGGGTTTACAAATGAATTTGATGGCTATTTATTCCGAAGGCTCTCGAGGAATTTCTGAAAGAGAACTCTTTTCTAGATATTGGGGGGGTTGAGTTCTCAATTGTAGAAATTTATCTCAATATTCATTTCAAGATATTTGGAGGAAATCGAGAGAAATAAACTCAATTTTAGGAATCTATTTTAACACTTTTTTCTAGATATTTGAAAGAAGTTAAGAGAAATCTTCTCAATCCTATGAATCTATCATTACTTCTTAATTTACAATAAATTCTAAAAATTTCCATAAAATCTAAATTTTTCTAAATTTTATAAATTAAATAAATACATAAATACAAAATAAGAAGTTGAGAAAAATCATCTCAATTCTAGGAATCTCTCCTAGCACTTCTTTCTCCATATTTGGAACAAGTTAGAGAAATCCTCTCATTCCTACGAATCTATCATTACTTCTTAATCTATAATGAATTCTAAAAGTTTTCATAAAATCTAAAATTTTCTAAATTTTGTAAATTAAATAAATACAAAATAAGAGATGCATTAGGTTGTAATATAGATTACTCTATAATAAGACTTTTTGGAAAGGGATGAGATGTTGCCATGGATGATGATCATACATAGTATGACAAATGTAAGGAATTCATTAAAGTTGTAGAAGTAAAAAATAATAGGTTGTAGAATTGAGAATCCATACAATTGAGAATTCTCACAACTATATGTAACACCATGAGCTTAATACTATGACTCACCAAGACCAAGTACTCATAACCACAACTGTTAACCATAATTGTTGACACAACCTCAATATTTATCTCACAAAATAAACATTTGAAAATTTAGATGTTCTTTAGTTACATTGGTATCATAATGACATAGGGGAAAATAATAATTTGCATCGACTTTAATAGTAATATATGACAAATATTCACTACGTTTAATTCATTTTGGTGATAATTTAACTTAAAATGATTGATTCAAAAATATTGATTTCAATAACAATACAATGATACATAAAATACAAGCTCGTTACAATATATCCTAGTGTCATCATTCATGGAATATTTCAAGAAAATGATATTGGTCAATTACATTAGTTTTAGCAATATTAATTAGTTGTGTTACTTTAAGTGATAATGCATTTCAAAATGATTATTTATCTCCACAGAGATTAACTAACCTATATCAAATATATTGTGGTAATTTAAGGGATAATGTTGTAAAATTTGTTACTAATAATGCAAAAATTCAACCACAACAATTCAACCACAAGATACAATAGGGAATATACATTCATACATATGTGGAAGAAAAAAAATAGAGAGTAATTATAGAGTCATTAATATAGGTTTGGTTTAACTAATATACAAAATGATTTAACTAATATGCAAATTGATATTTTTCTAGGATTAGGTGAGATTCTAATCTCTTGTTGTTTAAAATGTGTTTTTTTAATGGATAAATAGGTCCAACACTCTAAAAAACCACATATTCTTATCTTATTTAAAATGTGTGTTTGAATGAATAAATAGATTCAACACCCTAAAAACACCTCAATTCATTTGAACTTTGCCAATCAAACAACTTAAATATTTAAATATATGATTTTTCAATCAAAGAGTTTAAATATATGATTTTTAAAAATATCTCCTAAACTTTGCCAAAATTGAAAGGAAATATGATTTGCCAATCAAAAAGCTTAAATATATGATTTTTAAAACTATCTACTAGACTTTGCCAAAATTAAAGAGAAAAAATCAGCAAAAAAAGGAAAAAAAGAAGAAGTCATTTTATCGATTAGTTAGGTTACACTATTATTATATGGTCAACAATAAAAGTTGTGACTTGTAACTTCCTTTGTTGATTGACCTAGTACAATCGATTCAACAACTAAACTACCTTATTGACTATATCACTGATTGAGTTGCTCTATAATATTTAACCTTAGCAACTCAATCTACTCAAGTAGTCTCTCTACTCAAGTAGTATCTAAGAAGCCCTCCCACATACATTGAGCTTAATAATGACCATCATCTTATTCTATTGGCTATTCCCAAGTTACATTGAGAATTGTCAATATCAGAATGTTAATTTGCAAAGAAGTGTAACTATAAAATACCTAGAATTAAGGAATTATGAATATAGCATTATTAATTGGAAGCATGAAATACTATGAGTATTGGGATGTGAAATTATCAAACTGAAATGAAATTTTAATATCTTCCAAATTCTATTAAGAAATTGAAAGATTATATCTCATTGATTATGTCTCATTTGTTTTATTTTGGTGCCGTTGGAAAGAAAAAAAAAAAAATCACTGATTTCAATAATGAAATGGAAAACTGCATATATTTAAAAGAAAAGATGATATAAAATATAGTGGAAATTGATCAAAAATATTATAGAAAACAATATTTTTTTCTATATTTTTTTTCGAATATTAAAATATATATATCAATTATTGATCATAACTAAAATATACTTTAAGATATACTTGTACAATTTCATAAAAAAATGAAGATTATATGTGAATTTTATTGCATTTCATTTATGAAGAGAATGAGATTAAAAAGTATACGATAACAAGAAACTTTATTAAAAATAATATAATAAAAGACATAAATATGGAAAAAATAAAATATGCAGAAATACGAAAATATGATGTAAAAGAAATTTTGCCAAAGCTCACTATGTCATATAAATATAACTTTCTAAGCTCTCACATTCTCTTATAATTTCGTATTTACATATAATAAATTATTTTTTCAAAGAATAATCATATCTAATTAGTTTGGTAGAAATCATTTAATTGGATGGAGAGGTGCATTCTATAACCTAGTATGACCCCATGTGTAAGTATGTCACATCTTCAAAGAATAATAATTTTTTTTTACTAATGTCGGCCAAAACATTATCTTGAATCTTAAATTATATATAACTTTTTATTTTTATTAATGGATTATGATTAATTATCAAATACAACTATGTATTATTATATCAAATTTGAATGGATAGTAAATTATCTCATGCATTTAATATTTCCTTTATGATATATCTGAATTTGAATGGATCATAAATTTATCGTTAACAAAAGAATTAAACACATTGAAATTCCAAATTAGGTAAAACATTAAAGATCTTTACTTACATTTCCTAAAGCTAATAAAATCTCCTAAATCAAAGGAAAAAGGTTAATTCAACACAAAGAATAGAAAACCTTGCCCTAAAATCATTTATTATTTATACTGATTAAATATTGTAAAATGAATTTTTAAAGGGAAAACGTTGTCGTATGGATATATTAAAATTTTTAAGGACATAAATTTTTTCACATCAAAATTCTAATATTTGAAAATATTAATTTGATGTAGTTTTATTATAAATTTTTTTATCATGCCATAAAAAAATTATTAAATATAATATTAATATTATTAAATTTAATAACTTTTGATTAATACAATATTAAATTTAATATGAAATTTATTTTTTTATATTATAATATATATTAACATATCATGATATACATTAAATCTGGATATATATATGGAGGGAAGAACAAAGACATAAAGTGACAGGTCGAAAGATAGCGGCAGTGACAAGCGAGAGATGGAGATAAAATGAAGAAGAAATACATAGAAATATAAGAGTGGAGAGAGAGAAAGAGAGAGAGAGAGAGAGAGAGAGAGAGAGAGAAGGGAGAGATGGAGAGAGTGTGTGTATGTTGTGGGGTGAGATAGAGAGACAAAGAAGGAGAGATGGAAGGAACGTGGAAGAAAAGGAGAGATGAGGGAGAGAGGGAGATAGTGACAAAGTTGGAGGGTTAAGGGAGAGAGAGAGAGTGTGGGGGAGAGAGACAAAGGTAGGTGAGAGATAAAGGGAGAGAGAGGAAGGAATAGAGATAGAACATGAGATGGAGAAGGAGAGAGGGAGGGAGAGAAAAATAGAGGGAGTTAAGAAGAATTACACACAGAGAGAAAGGTGGAGAGGGAGAGTGGGAGTGATAAGGGAGATAGTGAGAGAGGGAGAGAGGAGAGGTGGAGGGAAGAGAGATGGATGAGGGAGAAAGAGAGTGAAGGGGAAGAGAGAGGGAGAGGAATAAGGAGTGGGAGATATATAGATATGGAGAAATAATGTGTATGTTTTGGAGGTGATATAGAGTGACAAAAGAGAGGTAGAGGGAGAGAGATATCTAGATGGGAGGTGAAGAAAGGGAAGAAGTGAGAGATAGAGAGAGGGAGAGAGAGGTAGCTAGATATCGAGAGAGTGTGTTTGTTTGTGTTTGGTGGGGTTAGATAGGGAGACAAAGAAGAGATGGAGGGAGATATAGATATAGACAAAGAAGAGATGGAGGAAGATATAGATACAGATGGAGGTTGGAGAGAGGGAAGAATATTTCTTGTACTATAAGCATTGATTTTAGTGTGGATGATGATTTATAATAATATTTTATTTCTTGCACTAGATGCATTGATTTCAGTTTAGATGTTTATTTCTAATCCTATTTGATTTCATTTTAGATGTTGATTCTAATCCTATTTGATTTATTTCTCTAAATGCATTGATTTAAGCGTAGATGGTGATTTCTAATCTTATTTTATTGCTTGCGCTAAATGAATTTATTTTAATGTACATGTTGATTCCTAGTTATATTCGATTTATGGAGGTCGGAGAGAGGGAAGAATATTTCTTGTATTATAAGCATTAATTTTAGTGTGGATGATGATTTATAATAATATTTTATTGCTTGCACTAGATGTATTGATTTCAGTCTGATGTTGGTTTCTAATCTTATTTTATTTCTTACATTATATCCATTGATTCTAGTGTAGATGTTATTTTCTAATCCTATTTGAATGCTTGCATCAGATGGATTATATCCTCCTAATCTTAAGACTGTAAATTATTAAAAATATTTTTCAATGTTAGATGGATGGGGAAGAGAGGGAAGAATATTTATTGCATTAGATGCATTGATTTCATTGTAGATGATGATTTCTAATACTATTTGATGCAGGAGCATCCAGCTCAGAGGAGGCGGAGAATGGTTAACTATCTTGGTGACTAACACGTGGTTATGAATAGGTTGTGAAACCTTTGTTCTTTTCCTTTTAATTATTTTTATTTACTGTCAGTTACACAAGGACAATTAGACTAGGGAAATGAACTGCTTATGTAGTTAGTTAATTAGCTAGCAGTTTGCTTTTTTTTACAAAAAAAGAGGAATTGGCAAAATAAGTTAGGTGCATTCGGTTGACAGTTTCAACTGAATCTTAGAACTGAATTTCACTTGTAGTATTTAAACAACAGTACAATCATAAGGGGGGTTCGATTCTTCCCTCAAGAAAACAGAGAACAAAGACAAACTGAAGAACAAGAATTGCAACCAGTATTTTCTTATCTGCCAGGACTTATAGTCTATTTTTATGTACTGAGAAATTATTGTGTGAATTTCCAGTTCAAATTATATGTAACATCCGTGTGTGAGCGTGATAATCAAAATGATTCATATGAGATTTGAAACCAAGCAAATGTATGATTGCATGTAGGAAGAAAAAGAAACTTTATTTTTGCCTTGTGTTATGTATTAACAGGTACAAGAAATCGGAGCAGATACTTACAGCCAAGCAGAACACGAAGTTATTTACCACTCATCACCATCAAAGGAAAACCAGAAGATATATTCTATAGATACCAGGTGAGTCCACGTCACATTGAAACATGTATTAAATTCTTTCACAGATTTAAAGAAAAACGTTCTTGTATAAATTATATAGAGACAGAGTTCATCCAGGAGTCAAACAGTCCAGGAAGGACGAGTATAGCATATAGCCCGAGCTAGGGTTTGAAACTGAAAACAACACAGTTGCAAAACAAAACCCTACGACCACCTAGTTTATATTGACATTACATTCCAGTGGAAGACTTTCCGCCATCAGGGCTTGGCAACGAAACAACAAAACCAATAGACAAGAACTCGGAGAATAAGACCAGCTACAGGAATGAAAAAGGAGGCGACCCTACCGGAGGGTTCGGTCTTCAGAGAGAACGAGCCAGGGTTTTGACAGAAAGAGGGAACCTGCACAGAGTGAAGCAACAAGAATTAAAACAAGTTAACAGGAGTTAATTTAACAAAATAAAAACGTGTAACTGTGAAAATATTGGAGTGGAACATCGAAGAGGAACTCACCGAGAAACTGGGTAAGACAGAGAGAGCCCAGGGTTTCATTAAACCATAATTCTTGCTCACAAAGGGGCAAAGTAGGTTAGGACTGTGGAGAAAAGCGGCGAATCTTGAAATTAGAAGAGGAAAAATACCTGTTTGTTTCCATTGATCGCAGAGCCGAGTAGAAAAGCTTGGATTGGTCACACCTGTAGATGAAATCGACAAACAGTCGATGTTAGCCGGAAAAACTCAAGGAGGAACAGTGAGCGCACAGCTAAAAGCGCTTAGAAACTGAAGAGTTGTCACAAGGAGGTAACTCCACACAGGATTCGTGAATGTGAAACACTAACAGAGGAAAACGAAATAGGAATGAAGCCAATGATCGCAACAAAGACACATTACTGAACGCGCAGGAGAATACTTACCTTGCCGGAGGAGACGCACAAGTTTGCACAGGCATTTTCGCCAAACTCAGAAAACTAGTGACAGGCCCAGAAACCTTTCCTCCGCATTGTCGGTCGACAGAGCAAAACAAAAATGCCGGAGTATAGTTTACAAACAGGAAAGGGAGCACACAAACTGGAGCACAATCAATACACGAGGCATCGAACGGAGGAGTGATAAATGTGAAGTGGTTGCCGTGGAATCCAAAGGTCGGATGTACATCTACCACATTAAAAGCTGTTGACGTGTAGAGAAACCGCAAGTTAAGCACAGTTGGAACCCACACAACTGAGCTGGCAACCTTACGTGGACACACATTTTATTTTATTGTTGTTTTAAATTTGAATTGTATTGCATTGTGATATAGTTAACCGAGGGTCTCAATACAGGCCTTCGTCATTTTGGTATCGGAGCTAAGTTGCAGGAGATAAAACAAAATGGAGGTTGGCAGAAGAGGAAGAGGAAGAGGAAGAGCCATCCGCAGAGCAGCGGAAGACGGACTGAGGGAAGAAATTCGAGTTTTGCATGAAAGATTGGCAGCAGTAGAAGCTGGGGGAAGAAGGAACCCCGCGGATGACAGTGATGAAGATGTGGCAGAACCAGAAGATGAGTTCGAAGGGGTGACAACTGAACTCAGGTTGTTGAAATCAGTTTTGCTGTCCAGTCATAAGCCAAAACATGAACTGTCCACTTATGACGGGAGTCTGTCGGCAGATGTGTTATTGGAATGGTTGAGTGAAGTAAACAAATACTTCGAATTTGAGGAAACCAGTGAGGACAAGCAGGTAAAGTTCGCTGCCACAAAGTTGAAAGGACATGCGTCCTTGTGGTGGGACAGCATTCAGGCAGAAAGAAAAAGGTTACACAAACAGTCTATAAGGAAGTGGGCCAGAATGGAGGCAAAGCTGAAAGAGAAATTTCTGCCGAAAGACTATCAGATTATGCTGTACAGGCAGGTACAGAACTTGAGGCAAAGGGGAATGACAGTTAGAGTATGCGAAATTTTAAATTAATTAAAGAGGGCGGAGTATAACGGAAGATACCCGGAGAAGGCAATGAGTTGCGTGAATGGACTGAGAGGGGAAATACTAGATGAAATTGGCATCCTCTCACCCAGAACTTTGGATGAAGCATACCAGTTTGCTTTGAAGGAAGAGGAGAAAATAAAAAGGAAGCAAAATGCCAGAAGGGGAGGTGGATCTGGCAGAGGAAAGGGGAAAGGCGGGTTGGCGAGCGGAGAGTATAGGTTTAATGAAAGAAGAGCGGTGGTTCCAAGTACGCGAAACGACGGGGCAGCAGAGCCGGCCAATGAAGAAATGAGTAAGAGCGAGAGATACGTCGATGCTATCGGAAGATGCCACAAGTGGGGGCACAAATCGTATGAATGTCCTGAAGGTGAACCAATAGGCGGAAGAGGAGCTTATGTTGCCCAGCCGGAGGAAGCGGAGACACCGCCACAGGAAGTGGAGAATGCACCAGAAACAGGTGAAGCCTTGGTGCTGAATAAGGTGTTGTTAAAACCAGCAAAGGAGGTAGTGGACCCGGATCAACGAAAGGCTTTGTTTCGGACAGTTTGCAAGTCACAGGGTAAGTGCTGCAAGCTGATTATTGACAGCGGAAGTATAGATAATTTGGTGGCCACAGAAATGGTGGAGAAGTTGGGACTGAAAAAGCTGAAACATCCCACTCCCTACAAAGTGTCATGGCTGCAGAAAGGGCATCAACTGTTATTTGAAGAACAGTGCGAGGTGGAGTTCCAGATAGGCAGGTATAAAGACAAGATTGTCTGCGATGTTATGCCAATGGATGTCTGTCATATACTGCTAGGAAGGCCCTGGCAGTTTGACAGAAAGGTAGTTCATGACGGGAAAACAAACTGTTATAAGTTTGTTAAAGATGGGATCAAGCACACACTTGTACCCATTAAAGAGGAAGGTACAACAGAAGCCAGTGGGGTAAAAGCACTGCTGATGGGAGGAAAAGAGTTCTTAAAACAGATTGAAAACAACGATGTGAACTTTGCTGTTGTGAGGAGGCCAAGAACAGTAGTACTGCACACAAAGATTTCAGATTTACCTGAGGAGATTCAAGACATGTTGTAGGACTTTGGAGACATCATAGTGGATGATCTTCCAGATGAGCTACCCCCAGAGAGAGGTATCAGCCACTGTATTGACTTTATACCAGGGGCTAGCTTACCAAATAAGGCAGCTTATCGTATGAGCCTGAAAGATCATGAGGAAATTTGGAAACAGGTGCAGGAATTGCTTGATAAAGGGCTGATCAGAGAGAGCATGAGTCCTTGTGCAGTTCCGACGGTGTTAGCCCCTAAGAAAGGTGGCGAATGGCGGATGTGTACAGATTCGAGAGCCATCAACAAGATTACGATTAGGTACAGGTTTCCACTAACGAGAATGGATGACATGATGGACTATTTGAGTGGGGCAACATATTTTTCGAAGATTGACTTGAAGAGTGGTTATCACCAAATTCGGATCCGAGAAGGGGATGAGTGGAAGACAGCTTTCAAGACAAATGAAGGGCTGTATGAGTGGCTGGTGATGCCATTTGGATTAAGTAACGCTCCCAGTACTTTCATGCACCTAATGAATGAAGTACTGAAAGAGTTTATCGGGAAATTTTTGATTGTGTATTTAGATGATATACTAATTTTCAGCAGAACGAAGGAGGAACATTTCCGACATATTCGAAGTGTATTGAGAAGTTTGCAGCAGAACAAGCTGCTGATAAATCTGAAAAAGTGTAGTTTTTTTCAAAAAGAATTGGTTTATCTGGGTTTTGTGATTGCAGAAAATGAGTTGAAGATGGATCCGGAAAAGATTGCAGCAATCGTAAGCTGGCCATCTCCAAAGAACTTATTTGAAGTTCGAAGTTTTCATGGTTTAGCAAGCTTTTACAGGAAGTTTATCAGAAATTTTAACGGGATCTGTGCACCTATGTTGGACACAATTAAGAAGGAAAATCAACCTTTTTGCTGGACTGAGGCAGCAGAAAACAGTTTTCAGACTCTGAAGAAAAAGATCACTGAGAGGCCGATCTTGAGATTGTCCGATTTCAACAAACTCTTTCAAGTTCGTTGTGATGCCAGCGGTACAGCCATTGGGGCAGTACTTAGTCAGGAGGACAGACCGGTTGCTTATTTCAGTGAGAAATTAAATGACAGCAGGCAGAAGTATTCGTCTTACGACAAGGAATTTTATGCATTTGTTCAAGCCTTGAAGCACTGGAGACACTATTTGTTAGGTAATGAATTTGTGTTATTTTCTGACAATTCTGCGTTACAGTATGTTATGCAGCAGCATAAGTTGAACCACAAGCATGCAGAATGGGTGGAATATATGCAAAGCTTTACATTTTTATTGAAGCATATCAGCGGACAGTCCAATAAGGTGGCAGATGCATTAAGCAGAAGAGTTTTGCTCTTGCAAGAGAGTACGGTGCAGGTGCTAGGTTTTGAGCACTTGAAGGATCTGTATCAGACAGATGCAGAGTTTAAGGAGGCCTATGAGGCCTGCCAAAATCCTCTGTTGAGGAATAATAGTCCGTGGTTGGATTAAAATCTACAGGAGGGATTACTGTTTAAGGGAGGACAGTTGTGTATTCCCGATTGTTCAATGCGGGAAAACATTATTCGGGAGAAGCATAGTGGAGGTCTAGCCGGACATTTCGGGATAGACAAAACATTTTCGCAAGTTGAACATTTTTATTTTTGGCCAAAGTTGCGGCGAGACGTGCAGAGGTATGTAAGCAGGTGCAAAACGTGTCAATTGGCGAAGGGTCACAGTCAAAATGCAGGTCTTTATATGCCACTACCCATTCCGAGCAGACCATGGGATTCAGTCAGCTTGGACTTTGTCTTGGTTTTGCCTAAGACCCAGCGGGGTTTTGATTCAGTGATGGTAGTGGTGGATCGGTTTTCGAAAATGGCACATTTTATACCTTGCAGGAAAACCAGTGATGCTACTCACGTAGCACACTTGTTTTTCACAGAGATTGTTAGATTGCATGGTCTACCGAGGTCCGTCGTTTCTGACAGGGATGTAAAATTCACTGGACATTTTTGGCGAACCCTGTGGAAGAAGTTGGACACGTAGTTGCAGTTCAGCTCCGCTTACCACCCACAGACTGATGGACAAACTGAAGTGGTGAACAGGAGCTTGGGAAACCTGCTACGGAGCTTAATAGGCGACAATTCATGGATGTGGGACCGCGTACTTGCTCAGGCGGAGTTCGCATATAACGATTCACCGAATCGCAGCACAGGTTACAGTCCCTTCCAGATTTTGTATGGCATGCATCCTCACGGAGTGCATGAGCTACGGGACTTGGGGAAACTCAAAAAAAGAAGTGCTGACGGGGAAGATTTCGCCCAAGCAATGAGCGACTTACATGAGAAGGTGAAGCTGATGCTACAGGACAGCAGTCATAAATACAAGCAGCGAGCTGATTCAAGAAGACGGGAAGTTCAGTTTAATGTTGGGGATGAAGTCCTCGCACATTTGCACAAGGAACATTTCCCAAAACGGGAATATAATAAGATGAAATACAAGAATATTGGCCCCTGCAAAATCATTCGCAAGTTTTCTGCAAATGCTTATGAACTACAGTTGCCACCAGGAATTGGTATCTCACCCATTTTTAACGTGGCGAATCTATTTCCTTATGTGGCTGATCCTGAAGATAACGCAACAACGAGGCCAGCACGGGACACAGAATTCGTTGAAAGTTCTTGGATGAGACAGATGCCTACGACACAGCCCCTTGAGATCGAGAGTATTCTCGACACACAGGTAGCCAGGCGCACACGTAGGAAATAATATCTGCGATATCTGGTCAAGTGGAAGAACCGTCCAATTGAGGACAGCTCATGGCTTGACGCGACGCAGATATGGAAAGCGGGTTATTCAGTCGAGGATCTCATGGAGCAGAGCCATGAATTTTTGCCACCCCGGGAGCCTGATGCAGGAGCATCCAGCTCAGAGGAGGCGGAGAATGGTTAACTGTCTTGGTGACTAACATGTGGTTATGAACAGGTTGTGAAACCTGTGTTCTTTTCCTTTTAATTATTTTTATTTACTGTCAGTTACACAAGGACAATTAGACTAGGGAAATAAACTGCTTCTGTAGTTAGTTAATTAGCTAGCAGTTTGCTTTTGTTTACAAAAAAAGAGGAACTGGCAAAATAAGTTAGGTGCATTCGGTTGATAGTTTCAACTGAATCTTAGAACTGAATTTCACTTGTAGTATTTAAACAGCAGTACAATCATAAGGGGGGTTCGATTCTTCCCTCAAGAAAACAGAGAACGAAGACAAACTGAAGAACAAGAATTGCAACCAGTATTTTCTTATCTGCCAGGACTTATAGTCTATTTTTATGTACTGAGAAATTATTGTGTGAATTTCCAGTTCAAATTATATGTAACAGCCATGTGTGAGCGTGATAATCAAAATGATTCATATGAGATTTGAAACCAAGCAAATGTATGATTGCATGTAGGAAGAAAAAGAAGCTTTATTTTTGCCTTGTGTTATGTATTAACAGGTACAAGAAATCGGAGCAGAGACTTACAGCCGAACAGAACACGAAGCTATTTACCACTCATCACCATCAAAGGAAAACCAGAAGATATATTCTATAGATACCAGGTGAGTCCACGTCACATTGAAACATGTATTAAATTCTTTCACAGATTTAAAGAAAAACGTTCTTGTATAAATTATATAGAGACAGAGTTCATCTAGGAGTCAAACAGTCCAGGAAGGACGAGTATAGCGTATAACCCGAGCTAGGGTTTGAAACTGAAAACAACACAGTTGCAAAACAAAACCCTACGACCACCTAGTTTATATTGACATTACATTCCAGTGGAAGACTTGCCGCCATCAGGGCTTGGCAACGAAACAACAAAACCAATAGAAAATAACTCGGAGAATAATACCAGCTACAGGAATGAAAAAGGAGGCGACCCTACCGGAGGGTTCGGTCTTCAGAGAGAATGGGCCAGGGTTTCGATAGAAAGAGGGAACCTGCATAGAGTGAAGCAACAAGAATTAAAACAAGTTAACAGGAGTTAATTTAACAAAAGAAAAATGTGTAATTGTGAAACTATTGGAGTGGAACATCGAAGAGGAACTCACTGAGAAACTGGGTAAGACAGAGAGAGCCCAGGGTTTCATTAAACCATAATTCCTGCTCACAAAGGGGCAAAGTAGGTTAGGACTGTGGAGAAAAGCGGCGAATCTTGAAATTGGAAGAGGAAAAATACCTATTTGTTTCCATTGATCGCAGAGCTGAGTAGAAAAGCTTGGATTGGTCGCACCTGTAGATGAAATTGACAAACAGTCAATGTTAGCCGGAAAAACTCAAGGAGGAACAGTGAGCGCACAGCGAAAAGCGCTTAGAAACTGAAGAGTTGTCACAGGGAGGTAATCCCACACAGTATTCGTGAATGTGAAACACTGACAGAGGAAAACGAAATAGGAATGAAGCCAACGACCGCAACAAAGACACATTACTGAACGCGCAGGAGAATACTTACCTTGCCGGAGGAGACGCACAAGTTTGCACAGGCATTTTCGCCAAACTCAGGAAACCAGTGACAGGCCCAGAAACCTTTCCTCTACATTGTCGGCCGACAGAGCAAAACAAAAACACCGGAGTATAGTTTACAAACAAGAAAGGGAGCACACAAACCGGAGCACAATCAATACACCAGGCATCGAACGGAGGAGTGATAAATGTGAAGTGGTTGCCGCGGAATCCAAAGGTCGGATGTACATCTACCACATTAAAAGATGTTGACGTGTAGAGAAACTGCAAGTTAAGCACAGTTGGAACCCACACGACTGAGCTGGCAACCTTACGTGGACACACATTTTATTTTATTGTTGTTTTAAATTCAAATTGTATTGCATTGTGATATAGTTACCCGAGGGTCTCAATACAGGCCTTCGTCACTATTTGATTTCTTGCAATAGATACATTTATTTCATTGTAGATGTTGATTTCTAATTATATTTTATTTCTTGCACTAGATGCATTTATTTATATGTATATGATTTCTAATCCTATTTGATTGCTTGCACTCAATGCATTGATTTTAGTGCAGATTTTGGTTTCTAATTATATTTGATTGTCTGCACTAGATGCATTGATTTAAGTGTAGATGTGGATTTCTTAGTCCTCTTTCATTTCTTGCACTAGATGCATGGATTTCAGTGTAGATGTGCATTTCTAAGCCTATTATATTGTTTGCATTAGAGGCATGGATTTCAATGTAGATGTGGATTTCTATTCCTATTTGATTCCTTGCACTACATGTAATGATTTTAGTGTAGATGTTGATTTCTAATTTCATTTGATTACTTGGACTAGATGCATTGATTTCAGTGTAGATGTTTTCTAATCCTACTTGATTTCTTTCATTAGATGCATTAGATGTTGTTAATATTGAGGTTGTATATTATTAAAATATACATTTGCAAGATATATTTAGTAATACATAGAGGGACACTATTAAAAAATAAGTAGGTGTCAAAAGTTGCAATACCTAGAATTAAAATGAAAAAGATGGGCATAATCAATCCTCATGCAAAGTGCAAATTAACCCTAGACAAGATTGTGTCCCTGATTAATTACCAACTAATTACTAATAGAAAATTACATATATTCAAATATTCAAAATTGCATATATTCAAAATTACATATAGAGTAATTGCATACAACAATATATTCAAAATATATATCAGAGGAAAATGTTTATTTATAAATATATAAAAAATCAAAATATTCGTGAAGGAGATATGATAACTATTTGCAAAAACAAATAATGTAAATATTTTATAAATATGGTCATTTATTAAAAAAAATTCAAAAATACATTGTTTCTTGACTTTGCAAAATAGAATATAGATAAAACAAAATCATCAAAATATTCTTAAAGGATAGAAATTATTTCAAACATAAAACAAAGAAACAAATTATTTCAGGAGTAATCTTGACACACTAAATTATTAAAATTACTCTTCAAGGTATATTTTGTAATATTTGGAGGGACACTATTTATAATTAATTAGTTATCAAAAGTTGTGATACATAAAGTTAAATGAAATAATGTGCAATATAAATCCTCCAAACTATTTACAAATTGACCCCCTTCTTCATCACCAACTAATTATTAATAAACAATTACATACACATATAACAATATATCACAAATAATTGTAACATTCACAAACATTACCATCCAAATCCAAAAACATACACACAAAACCACCCAAAGTATCCAAACATAGACTTACAAACCATTAGACGAAAGATGCGGGACCAAAATAAAGAAGATATTATATGGTTGTGCCAAGCAAAGAAAACATAGTGTGAATTTTGAATTTTATCTCAAACATATAAGAATCTAAAAATGTGACATTGTTTCCCTAAAGCGGAACCAATTTAGATCCATATAACATCAAATAAAATCCCTAGAGGTGTAAACCGTAAATTTGATCCCTCTAGGCTCATAATATTAGACTTTGGCCATTTTAAATATTAAACTCGAAAAATGTTTAAAATTTATATTATTATAAATTTAAATTTCATTTTGCAAAACTTTTCTCAAATAGGGAAACGTACATAAAAGTTTTTCAAAGACAGAAATTATGATGAGATAATTAGGAAAACACACTATTACACTACACGAAAAATGATTCTTAAAATATACATTTATTTTTAAATACATACGAACATTTAAATTCCACAAGGAAAAATTTCCACAAATTACACAATGGGCAAAGTCCATAAAATATTTTCCAATACAAAATTTATATTGAGATAACATTCTCGATCTGATTACTCTTTAAGGGATGCAAAGGCGTATTCTGCTGTAACAGAAAGCTCATTACATACGAGAAGTATATATGATCTTTATTCAAACGTAGCTGGTTTATTCAAACATAGCTGGTTGGATACATAAACTTAGCTGGTTGCATACATAGATGCGTTGTTGCATAGCGTTAGATGTTTATTAGATACTCATCAATTTTTATGGCAAAATATGAAAAAGTCAAAGTTAGAGCACGAGCAACTAAATTCTACAATTATTATCAAAGATTTAGATCTCTCCATAGACAATGAAGGAATTATGCAAATTTAAATTCAATTTCCTTGTGCACCCGACCCTCCATGCAAATGTATTTCAGTTCTCCTTTTTCCTTTTCGTTCCTCCTCCGCTCCCCACCAATACTCAGAATGTTCGCGTCCTCCACTTGAACCGTTGCAGGAAACAACAACACACATCACAACAAAACTTTAGCAAATGGCCAAAACAGAAGAAAAAAACGGCAAATTTTGATGATCTGGAAGGAAATTTGAGTGCAACGAGATACCTTGATGTTGTTGAATTTAAAGTGGGGCATATCAATTATAACGACACTTCTGGTTGAGTGGGGAGCGGGGGTTTTTGGGAGCATGGCAAGATTTTCTTTATATAAGTTTTTTAACATTTTTTAAAATAATAAATTTAAGATATTAAATTTATAAACAACCATAGACAATACGGTATGAACTTGGTTAAACGATGCTTAGTGATGGTTTGCCTAGCATAATTTGAACCATGGTCGACCATAGTCATTTATTGTTAAACTTTGAAAATCATGGTTAACCACGTTCACCCATGGTCATCCATATTTAACCATAGTCAACCTTTATCAAACAAGGTTAAAAATAGCCATACAAGCTCAACCATGGTCACCATGGTCAACACATAGTCATCAAATTAAATATGGTCGGCATGGTCACATTTAGTCCACCAAAATTTAACATCTACATCCTTGGTTAACCAAGCTAATAATGCTCAGAACCATTGTAATCATGGTCAACCATGATTGACAATGGCCAATTAAGGTCAACCATGGTAAACCAAAGTCAGTCTAAGTCAATCAGTCTACCTTGATCAACCATGGTCAACCTCATCAATCTTGTTCAACCATTAATGTAACCATTATTGTAACATTAACGTAACATTAACATTAATGTAACATCAACCATGGCTGACGACGACCAACCATGATCAAAATTAATGTAATGTGAATGTAACAATGTAGCAATCATCAACATTAATGTAACATAAATACATTGTTATATTAATGGTTGACCATGGTTAACCTTAATCAGCTCTCTTCAACCTCAGTCAACCTCATCAGCCATCAAAAACCCTTGACATCCATGACCAATCATTTTTAACAATGGTTAACCCTTGAAAACCATTTTTAACCATAGTCAGCCGACATGAATGATAATCTACCATGGTTTGAATTTTTGTTTCATGCAAAATATTTTGGTGGTCTTTTGGTATTCTATTATAGTTGTCTTACAAATTTTTTGTTTTAATGGCAGGTTCATGAGATCTTGTGACGTTGGATAGGTTATATGTTACTTGAAATATGGTTGATGAAATTATGTTACTCACCCATTTTTATTTTACCCTTTTCGGGTAAATTTTTGGAGGTGGTGACAACCTAAAAGTAAGATAAAGGTTGCACTTTAGGAGTTGTACTTTTTCCCTCATGTAACTAGGTATTAGTCCCTTAAAATGGATTACATAGACACTAAGTAACATAGTAGAGTGCTTGATAGAAGAAATATGTCCAAGGGTTGGAAGCCCAATGTTTCATTCCCTCAAACATGCTTTCCAATTTAGAAATGGTTCACACTCAGGTCCTTCTAATTATAGTATCTAAATCAACTTAACTCAGGAAAATATTAGGGGAAAATGCTTTTGGTGTCAAAATATAGTATACAATGACCTTGGAAATCATAATTACCACTCTATGTCTGCCCATTATATGCATATCCTAATATAAAGGTACTCTAAGAAACACCATTGGCTTGAATATTTTTCAAAAATGTTTGAAAATGTCACTCATGAGCCCTTTTCACACATATCCTATAAATAAAATATTGCAAGCTGAAACTAAATATCACTTTCAAATATCCCAAAGATATTGAATACTTCAACAATAGGTCCCTTTTTTCATCAATAGTTTGGTGAGCCAACCTCTTAACACATAAGCTATTTTGCCTAACAATGTGGGCACTTCAACCATAAAACATATTTTTACACTAACCCACCATCGTATTACATTTATACACACAACATCATATGCCTCAACAAGAGTAGCACCACCAACCTAATTAATATGCATTGACTCACCAACCTAATTATCATATGTACACACACACACACACATTAGAATTCAAATTTCTAGTTGGACATATTATAGGTTTAATTATGATGAACCAAATGAAGAATAATCAGGGGAAACGAGAGTCTTAGATGGGGAAAAGTTTTCAAATTACAAAGGAGGACCTTTAAATCTAACTAAGAGACCAATTGTGGGGTAGGTGATGGTGGGAAGCAAAGTAAGTAAGTGACAGACATATGTGTCTAGTAAATAAAAAGGGTCAAAGAGCTTGCACTATAGAAGATATTTTCCTAGGGGAATCTATGATTCCCATAATCAAATAGCTCCTTAAGATGTAAAAAATTAATTAAACGCTAAAGAAAAAATGTAGTCAATTACATAAATCATTCCAACGATTAAGTACTATGTGTTTAGTTCATGCACCAAATAGTTTATGTTTCTATAAATCAATATAAATACCCTAATCAAGTCTTCACTTTATTCAAGGAAAATATTTACGTCGTAAGGCGTTATTATTTGAAAACAACTTTCCTGAGAGCTACGTGTATTATCTTGGACCACTAATATGAAATGTTAGACGATTAAAGCAATTTTGGCCATTAGATCATTAGTCTTGGAAGTTAGCTATAAAAAATTAGTTACACCAACAAACTGTGAAAGACTTGATGGGGAGAGATGATTGCTCACATCTTTCACTGTGAGCAATCAACCCGATGATCCTGTCCTGCTTTCTCTTATGGTGCCTCTGTTTTTCTTGGTTTGTTTACGATGGTAAGTCATCTCTAGCAGTTCTCTATTTAGGAAGAAGATTGATATGTCTGACCAATGTGATTTAACATTAACGTCTGAGAAATCAAACAAAGTTGAATCAGTTTCCGTGAACATGTTATTATTCTTCTATTCATTTCAACAGTTTCGATCTGTAAGTTGTTTTTTGTCAAACAAAAAAATTTCCTTCAAGATATCATGCTACGTGATTTCAATCGATTTTCAAATCGTACTCCACTCCATTTGGACCGTCATCTTTGGCCGTGCAATTATAAGTACCTTAGCCTGTTTTTATTAATTTTTTTACAAAGCTAATAAGCATCTACGCCAGTTACTGGATTAAATGGAGATTCTCCATTATCAATTTCACTGTCCTTCTTTCTAATTTTTCCACTTACTGGATTAAATGGAATTTCTCCATTATCAGTTTCACTGTCCTTCTATCTAATTTTGTGGTTTTTTCTAGTTTCTCCATTATTAGTTTTGTATAATTTTGTTGAACTACAGGTACCTTATCCATTCTTTATTAAATTTCTTTTACTAATCGATAGGCATTTGTGCCTAATTGCAGGATTAAATGCAATTTCTCTATTATTCTTAGTGGAGTTTTTTATCATTATGTTCAGATTCCATAGTGGTTTAATCCACACCATTGTCACATTTGGATTTTGAATTTTACGTTGCCTTTAGTTATCATCTGCAAAAATTTCTCATCCAATCATTGCTGATTTCAACCGAGTTTATTTTTGTTTCTTGATTTCAGCTCATTGTTTATCGACGTTGATTAAATTTTGAGAGTGCTTGTTATGGATTTTGGTTTGTGGTTTCACCATTAATGTTGAACTCCTAAAATGGTGAGATTTTTTAGGTTTTGGGATTTTTGGTTGTTGTTCCTACAGGGATGTTCTTCCCGCTCATTAGAGGGCAGTTAATTAATTATATAATATTTTTAATAAGTCAATTTATAACTAGTTTCAAGTCTAATTATGTCAAAATAAAGCTAGCATAAATTTTCAATTATAGATAGATGCATTATAAATAAATTAGTGCATGATACAATTGATATTAACAATCCTATTTATTAACTAAAAAAATTTATACAATTGTGATTTAGTTGTTTGAGAATAGTTTGGAATGCGACAAGATGATTTCCAATTAAACGAGACCTTTATTTGGTTATAAATTAGTTTATTTTTAACTTTCTGTTAATATGATAATTATTAAAAAAATGAGAAATCGCAAAGAGAAATATTTCCATTATTATATATATATATTAAAATTTTATATATTTACTCAAGGAGTCACTCAATGAAAACACCTTTTATCTGGTCCTATAAACTTTCAAGGTTTCTTTTGGATAGGTTTCCAAGCACCCTTAGGTTTTAAGGTTCTTTCAACATTTTTCAAGTAAAGAATCTCTAAACTTCCAATATTTCTTGTGGATAGGTTTTCATGTTCCCTTCGGTTTTAAGATGTTTCCAATATTTTTCAAGAGAAGAATCTGGTCCTGTGAACTTCAAAGATTTCTTGTGCCAAGATTTGGAGTGTATTATTAGTAGATAATGAACAAAATCATAGTGAGTAAAGATGGAATTGAAAGATATCAATCTGCAGTCCTTTAATTAATCATTCTGAATGAAGAAACAACTGTGGAATTGATAAAAAAAGCGTTAATATTCGTGGAGGGTAGGGTTGGTTCGTTCCATTTTTTGATCAATTATAATTAGAAATTTTTTTTTGTGATGCATGTTATTAATTGTTCATGTACACAGGGTGTTAGGTATAGCATTTCATCTTGGGTCTTTGCCTAAGGCTAGGACTTATGTTACAGTAATGAATTCTTCAGTGATCGGCCATTACGTTACAATAATGAATTCTTCAGTGATTGGCCATTAGTTTGATTTGTTGTCAAAGTTTCTCTCAACTTTATTCTCAATACAATGAAGCAATACAATGAACGAAGCAATGCAATGAAGGATAAGAATAGACATGTTAAGGACACAACTACATGTACCTTTTCGAAATCATTTGAATTTTTCCATGATACAACAATGTAGACACTCTACTTTTTAAGTGTGATCGGCCAATACCTTACAGTAATGAATTCTTCAGTGATTGGCCATTAGTTTGATTTCTTCTCAATGTTTCTCTCAACTTTATTTTCAATACAATGAAGGATAAGAATAGGAATGTTAAGGACACAACTACATGTACCTTTTGGAGATTATTTGAATTTTTCCATGGTACAACAATGTAGGCATTCTACTTTTTAAGTATTCGACCTATTTTGGAGAAATACTAACAAGTCATGAAAGAGAATGGGAACTGAACAAGAAAAATGTCTCATAGCATCTGAAGATCAAAATTCAAATTTCAAGATTTTTCTACTCAAGATCAAAATTCAAATTAAAAGAAGTAAAAAATCATTAATTTTCATTTTATACTCTTTCCTATGTTTTTCTAAGTTCAAATTAGAATAATGAAAAAATTATTTCCTACTCAAGATCAAAATTCAATTAAAAGAAGTAAAAAATCATTAATTTTGATTTTCTATTCTTTCATAAGTTCAAATTAGAATAATGAAAAAATCATTATGTTTTATCCAAATTAGAATAACGAAAAAAACATTATTTTTTATCTCCTAGTCTTTCCTATGCTACCTTACGGCGTTTCCTTTGCAACATGTGGTGCAATTGCTAGTATATTCTATTATTGAAACTTGATGTAACCAACCAAGTCTTAGTATATATTTAAGGGTCGTATGATCAACTATTAATAGGGTGGAAAAGGTCCATTATATAGATGAGTGAAAGGAAAAAATATAAAATAAGAAGTATAGGCTAATGGGCAATGAAGGTCCCAAAGAATTGTAGATATCTCTCTCATGCGCCCTCCCTTCTTTGGTAGACGCATTGATAAGGACACCTAGCTAAACTACCAAGTAGGTTAATTTTCCTTCAAGTTCAAATCAATTACTTAGGGGAACTTAAGTGGTTAAACTGAAATTGATTGCAATAACATCTTCAGTACCAACCTTGAATTACACACTTTAGAGAGCATGCCTACTATGAAATCGATTCTAGCCATGTGCAAGAGAAAGGATTCTAAGGTACATTAAATGCCAATCATTATGACTCAATGTGAGATGACTATGTGGACTGATTTACATGCATATGCCCAATGTATTATCCTAACTACGAATTTTTTTAGTCTAGTGCACTTTTATGTTATATTGAGCAGCCAAATTTAGGTGGAAACATGAAACAAACATATACTTTAGTTTTGTTGAATGTGCACATGAGGTGTGTATTAATTCCAAATAAAAATACTTTAAATGACAACAAATTTTAATAAAATGAAATTCAAATGAGTAAGAAATTTAACAAAAAAGATATATACATAAATATTTAACAAAAAAAAATCTTCATTTATGTCTAATTTTAAAAGTGAAATAAACCTACAAAATGTATATATCGAAATGATAGATAATGTACTTCATATTGGTCTTGCAAAAGGCAATAGTTTCAAATAAGAAAGGTACAAAAAGTAGGAAAAATAGTAGAATATTAAAATGACTCTCTTTTTTCACCAACACATATGCCTAACTCTAAATAAATAGCTTTGTGCAACACTAAAATATAATATATAGTATGAAAAAAAAATAAAACAAAAGATAAAGATCGAAAATTGTAAGAAAGGGCTTCCCTCATAAATCCAAAACTAGGACAAATACTAAGTTAGGAGAGTTTGCTTCTCTTTACCCAAGATTCATCTATGGAAATATTTCTAAATGCTAACATACAAGGTAAGGTTCTATCATATAGCTTACTACAATGGAAATCTAAAAATGTAGTCTTAAAAAATTCAAACAATTCAAGATAATAGAGATGCCAAGATAATTGTCTCAATTCTAAATGATATTGTCAATGAAAACACTTTATATATAGCACAAGAACTCAAAAAGAAAACTAAAAAGCCTAAATGAAAATGATTAAAAAGATTAAAAAAAAAAATCCAAAAAATGGAATATTTTCAATTATTGACCCAATACAAAAACTTAACCTACTTGCATTGACCCCTGTAAGAACCACATGTAAAAGATACATTGAAAATGCTTATACTACCCCCAAATCACTGTCAACAAAAAGTTGAATTTTAGCCTCTTATATAAATATAAATATAAAGTTTTTTAATTCGCTATAACGTACACACAACACAAAAAGTAGTAACAACAATTATAGTAGACCTTTTAAAAAAAATTAAATGGTATAGGGGTGCTCAAACGCATACCCACAACCAAGGATCGATAAAACATCCTAACGACTATTAGAGTCAACAAATTTTTAGTGGGGAAATCTATAAAAAAGAGAAGCACAAATTTGTAAATCTATAGCTTGTTCTGGATTTTAAAAAAAAATAGAAGGTTAAATAATAAAAATGACACTTTAAAATGTAGATCCACATCATATTAACTCGGATCTATAACACTCAAAGAAAGAAAGCTATAGGTACAAAATGAAGTAGATAGATTTAAAAGACTTGTTGAAAATCATTAATGCAATGTCGTTGTGAAGAAGATTTCTAATTAGAAGTTAGTCTCTAATCACCTCTTCCCTGGGAGGGTTCTTTTACTTCCGAAATGTGTGGTTTATCACCTTTGTTGTGCCTATAGGTAGCTTCGTTGATACAAAATTCATCTGGTTTAGATTTTGGAATATTTACTTACTTTGAATAGGCAATGGAAAATATGAAAAATGGAGTGTGGTTTGAGCTTGTATAAGCAAAATAGTGGCTAAAACCTCTTGGCATGATCATAATAAACAATAATTTATTGACTCTCATTTTAGGTTTGTTTACAAACATACATATTTCTGGCCACTTTACAAAAGGATTGCTGGCCACTTTTCCAAAGGAAATTTAGAAAGAAGAGGTAAACATTACATTAATGATTAATTTAAACTCCTCATTATTCGAACTCCTCACTATTTAAACTAATATTAACCATCAATTCCCGCCTACATTGCCGTCTCCTGGTCTTGGAGCAGAACCGTCTCCTGGTCTTGGAGCAGAACCCTGTATGCCAACTTTATCGCTCTTCTTCTGCTGGAGATGACCCAGTATGCCAACTTTATCGCTCTTCTTCTGCTGGAGATGACCATGGCCGTCTCCTGGGCTCGGAGGCAAGAACACGGTATGTAACTTCTCAGCCTTGTTCTGCACGGAATGACCATGGCCGCCTCCTGGGCTCGGAGCAGAACCCAGTATTCTGCTGAACCCAGTATGCCCTTATTCTGCTGAACCCAGTATCGCCCTTATTCTGCTGAACCCAGTATGCCAACTTTATCACTTCATATTCTGTGGGAGTCAGGCCACCTTTGGCCGCCTCCTGGGCTTGGAGCATAACCCAGTATGCCAACTTTATCGCCCTTATTCTGCTGGAGATGACCATGGCCGCCTCCTGGGCTCGGAGCAGAACCCAGTATGCCAACTTTATCGCCCTTATTCTGCTGGAGATGACCATGGCCGTCTCCTGGGCTCGGAGCAGAACCCAGTATGCCTTTATTGCTCTTTTGCAAGCTAGTTTCGTCGTCGACAAGGGAATTGAGGCTGGGACCAACGGCCGAAAGACTGTCGGGGACGATAATCAGGTTATTCTTCTCGAGAAACCTGGCGTTCGTATGGCCAGCAACGTGCAGAAAGGAGATCATAATCAGGAGCGCCATTGTACTGCTCTTCATCATAGAGCTCGGTGTTAGCAGACAAAACGATATGATATGATAGAGAAGTACAGAGATAGTAGATGAACGATATGATAACAGATCAGTTTTAACACAGGTCAGTTGTGCGTGCGTATTCACTGCCTTCACGCAAACCTAAAACCGTTGGCGTAATTCTGATCAAACAAGCGCGGTTGAGGTTGTCACGCAGAGATCAGATGAGGAATTCATTCATAAAAACGAATAAGAGAATTACTAAATTAGAATCTCTCCGATTTGGGTTTACAAATGAATTAGATGGCTATTTATTCCGAAGGCTCTCGAGGAATTTCTGAAAGAGAACTCCTTTCTAGATATTTGGGGGAGGTTGAGTTCTCAATTGTAGAAATTTATCTCAACATTCATTTCAAGATATTTGGAGGAAATCGAGAAATAAACTCAATTTTAGGAATCTATTTTAACATTTTCTTCTAGATATTTGAAAGAAGTTAAGAGAAATCCTCTCAATCCTATGAATCTATCATTACTTCTTAATCTACAATAAATTCTAAAAATTTCCATAAAATCTAATTTTTTCTAAATTTTCTAAATTAAATAAATACATAAATACAGAATAAGAAGTTGAGAAAAATCATCTCAATTCTAGTAATCTCTCCTAGCACTTCTTTCTCAATATTTGGAACAAGTTAGAGAAATCCTCTCAATCCTATGAATCTATCATTACTTCTTAATCTATAATGAATTCTAAAAGTTTTCATAAAATCTAAAATTTTCTAAATTTTGTAAATTAAATAAATACAAAATAAGAGATGCATAGGTTGTAATATAGAGTACTCTATAATAAGACTTTTTGGAAAGGGATGAGATGTTGCCATGGATTATGATCATACATAATATGACAAATGTAAGGAATTCATTAAAGTTGTAGAAGTAAAAAATAATAGGTTGTAGAAATGATAATCCATACAATTGAGAATTCTCACAACTATATGTAACACCATGAGCTTAATACTATGACTCACCAAGACCAAGTACTCATAACCACAACTGTTAACCATAATTGTTGACACAACCTCAATATTTATCTCACAAAATAAACGTTTGAAAATTTAGATGTTCTTTAGTTACATTGGTTTCATAATGACATAGGGGAAAATAATAATTTGCATCGACTTTAATAGTAATATATGACAAATATTCACTACCTTTAATTCATTTTGGCGATAATTTAACTTAAAATGATTGATTCAAAAATATTGATTTCAATAACAATACAATGATACATAAAATACAAGCTCGTTACAATATATCCTAGTGTCATCATTCATGGAATATTTCAAGAAAATGATATTGGTCAATTACATTAGTTTTAGCAATATTAATTAGTTGCGTTACTTTAAGTGATAATGCATTTCAAAATGGTTAGTTATCTCCACACAGATTAACTAACCTATATCAAATATATTGTGGTAATTTAAGGGATAATGTTGTAAAATTTGTTACTAATAATGCAAAAATTCAACCACAAGATACAATAGGGAATATACATTCTTACATATATGGAAGAAAACAAATAGAGAGTAATTATAGAGTCATTAATATAGGTTTGGTTTAACTAATATACAAAATGATTTAACTAATATGCAAACTGATATTTTTCTAGGATTAGGTGAGATTCTAATCTCTTGTTGTTTAAAATGTGTTTTTTTAATGGATAAATAGGTCCAACACTCTAAAAAACCACATTTTCTTATCTTATTTAAAATGTGTGTTTGAATGAATAAATAGATTCAACACTCTAAAAACACCTCAATTCATTTGAACTTTGCCAATCAAACAACTTAAATATTTAAATATATGATTTTTCAATCAAAGAGTTTAAATATATGATTTTTAAAAATATCTACTAAACTTTGCCAAAATTGAAAGGAAATATGATTTGCCAATCAAAAAGCTTAAATATATGATTTTTAAAATTATCTACTAGACTTTGCCAAAATTAAAGAGAAAAAATCAACAGAAAAAGGAAAAAAAAAGTCATTTTATCGATTAGTTAGGTTACACTATTAATATATGGTCAACAATAAAAGTTGTGACTTGTAACTTCCTTTGTTGATTGACTTAGTACAATCGATTCACCAACTAAACTACCTCGTTGACTATATCATTGATTGAGTTGCTCTATAATATTTAACCTTAGCAACTCAATCTACTCAAGTAGTCTCTAAGAAGCCCTCCCACAGACATTGAGCTTAATAATGATCATCATCTTATTCTATTGGCTATTCCCAAGTTACATTGAGAATTTTCAATATCAGAATGTTAATTTGCAAAGAAGTGTAACTATAAAATACCCAGAATTAAGGAATTATGAATATAGCATTATTAATTGGAAGCATGAAATGCTATGAGTATTGGGATGTGAAATTATCAAACTGAAATGAAATTTTAATAGCTTCCAAATTCTATTAAGAAATTGAAAGATTATATCTCATTGATTATGTCTCATTTGTTTTATTTTGGTGCCGTTGGAAAGAAAAAGAAAAAAAATTCACTGATTTCAATAATGAAATGGAAAACTGCATATATTTAAAAGAAAAGATGATATAAAATATAGTGGAAATTGATCAAAAATATTATAGAAAACAATATTTTTCTCTATATTTTTTTTTCGAATATTAAAATATATATATCAATTATGGATCATAACTAAAATATACTTTAAGATATACTGGTACAATTTCATAAAAAAATGAAGATTATATGTGAATTTTATTGCATTTCATTTATGAAGAGAATGAGATTAAAAAGTATACAATAACATGAAACTTTATTAAAAATAATATAATAACAGACATAAATATGACAAAAATAAAATATGCAGAAATACGAAAATATGATGTAAAATAAATTTTGAGAAAGCTCACTATGTCATACAAATATAACTTTCTAAGCTCTCACATTCTCTTATAATTTCATATTTACATATAATCAATGATTTTTTCAAAGAATAATCATATCTAATTAGTTTGGTAGAAATCATTTAATTGGATGGAGAGGTGCATTCTATAACCTAGTATGACCCCATGTGTAAGTATGTCACTTCTTCAAAGAATAATAATTTTTTTTTAATAATGTCAGCCAAAACATTATCTTGAATCTTAAATTATATATAACTTTTATTTTTATTAATGGATTATGATTAATTATTAAATACAACTATGTATTATTATATCAAATTTGAATGGATAGTAAATTATCTCATGCATTTAATATTTCTTTTATGATATATCTGAATTTGAATGGATCATAAATTTATCGTTAACAAAAGAATTAACCACATTGAAATTCCAAATTAGGTAAAACATTAAAGATCTTTACTTACATTTCCTAAAGCTAATGACATCTCCTAAATCAAAGGAAAAAGGTTAATTCAACACAAAGAATAGAAAACCTTGCCCTAAAATCTTTTATTATTTATATTGATTAAATATTGTAAAATGAATTTTTAGAGGGAAAACGTTGTCGTATGGATATATTAAAATTTTTAAGGACATAAATTTTTTCACATCAAAATTCTAATATTTGAAAATATTAATTTGATTTAGTTTTATTATAAAAATTTTTATCATGCCATAAAAAAATTATTAAATATAATATTAATATTATTAAATTTAATAACTTTGGATTAATACAATATGAAATTTAATATGAAATTTATTTTTTTATATTATAATATATATTAACATATCATGATATACATTAAATCTGGATATATATATGGAGGGAAGAACAAAGACATAAAGTGACAGGTCGAAAGATAGCAGCAGTGACAAGCGAGAGATGGAGATAAAATGAAGAAGAAATACATAGAAATATAAGAGTGGAGAGAGAAAGAGAGAGAGAGAGAGAGAGAGAGAGAGAGAGATGGAGAGAGTGTGTGTATGTTGTGGGGTGAGATAGAGAGACAAAGAAGGAGAGATGGAAGGAACGTGGAAGAAAATGAGAGATGAGGGAGAGAGGGAGATAGTGACAATGTTGGAGGGTTAAGGTAGAGAGAGAGTGTGGGGGAGAGAGACAAAGGTAGGTGATATATAAAGGGAGAGAGAGGAAGGAATAGAGATAGAACATGAGATGGAGAAGGAGAGAGGGAGGGAGAGAAAAATAGAGGGAGTTAAGAAGAATTACACACAGAGAGAAAGGTGGAGAGGGAGAGTGGGAGTGATAAGGGAGATAGTGAGGGAGGGAGAGAGGAGAGGTGGAGGGAATAGAGATGGATGAGGGAGAAATAAAGTGAAGGGGAAGAGAGAGGGAGAGGAAGAAGGAGGGAGAGATATATAGATATGGAGAAATAATGTGTATGTTTTGGAGGTGATATAGAGTGACAAAAGAGAGGTAGAGGGAGAGAGATATCTAGATGGGAGGTGAAGAGAGGGAAGAAGTGAGAGATAGAGAGAGGGAGAGAGAGGTAGCTATATATCGAGAGAGTGTGTTTGTTTGTGTTTGGTGGGGTTAGATAGGGAGACAAAGAAGAGATGGAGGGAGATATAGATATAGACAAAGAAGAGATGGAGGAAGATATAGATACAGATGGAGGTCGGAGAGAGGGAAGAATATTTCTTGTACTATAAGCATTGATTTTAGTGTGGATGATGATTTATAATAATATTTTATTGCTTGCACTAGATGCATTGATTTCAGTTTAGATGTTGATTTCTAATCCTATTTGATTTCAGTTTAGATGTTGATTCTAATCCTATTTTATTTATTTCTCTAGATGCATTGGTTTAAGCATAGATGGTGATTTCTAATCTTATTTTATTGCTTGCGCTAAATGAATTTATTTTAATGTACATGTTGATTCCTAATTATATTCAATTTATGGAGGTCGGAGAGAGGGAAGAATATTTCTTGTACTATAAGCATTGATTTTAGTGTGGATGATGATTTATAATAATATTTTATTGCTTGCACT